>VDFB02259959.1:214968-360562 GCA_007258455.2 Sequoia sempervirens
CCACTTTTGTCTATCCCTAACCTTTCTTATATCTAGACCTATTCTTATTTCCTACCCCTATTCTTATGTGCATGCAATTCCAATGCAATTGGGTTATCTATTTTATTTGAATCATTAATCCATTTTTATCTATAATCCAATCCTATCAAACATAGATCTAACCTAACTATTTGACTAGAATTGTGTATATCGATGAATGTTCATTATATCATAGTTATGATCTTGACTCACTTAAATGTAAAATCAAAATTAAACATGTAGTCTACTAGCTCCAGATCTTATATACTTTGGTCTCAAGTTGACTTTGTACAGATATTGCACAATTTGGTATTATGTAAATATGTATAAAAATGCATTCATAATTTTCTTTATCTATCTTAAAAAAACTATTTGAAAACATCAAAGAAAAAGTCATTCAAATTTGTATCCATTATATTTAATTACACTCAGTCTGGAACATATGATTCACCTAGTGATCATTCTAGAATTCATATGCATGCTTGAAGCTTCTTGTCTATCAAATTATTTTTTGATAATGTTAGTTTGATAGAAAACTTGAGAGACATGACAAACGTCATCATTGCCTAGCAATTTATTTTCTAAAATTTTAGAGGAAAAAATACAAAGATTATGAGAGATTGTGTTTGTGAATACAAAGTGATTCCACATGCACAAATTGGATCTAGAATAATGAAATCAATCCAACATGGAGCCAAAATAACATTTTGATTTAGATTCACTTATATGATTGGAGGCATCTCCAAATTTTGAGGTACATAAATATCATTGTCTTCATCAATCAACATTCTTCGGTCACAAAGCTAAGTTTTCTCTTTCTTCATTAATTATTATTTATGGAGTGATTGTACTTGATGTCTAATATTTGTTCTAATCCACTCCACTCCATCAACTAATTTTAACTTAGGTTGATTAGTGCCTAATTGAACATATATTTTATTAATTGATCTAGATTAACCACTAAGGAATTTTCTTTTCTTTTCAATAGGAAGCACATAAGTCATAGGATAAAGAGAGTATCTTGAGATACATTAAACGTCTAAGGTTTATTTTAAGAGATCCATCCATTGGGATTAATTTGTGTTGTGTTGTAGGCATTACAATGGATCTTCTTTTCAATGAGATACATATGATTTTTAATCCAATGGTTTATGTTATGTAATGCTTTTTTCTTATGTTTACACTACTTAAGTGTACTATATTGTACCATTTTTTTCTATACAAATGTCCTTAAATTCATGCATGCCACAATGAGTGGTCTAGTTGATTGATATCTTAGCACAACATCAATAAATAGACACTTACTACATTCATCGTGCACAAGATAAAAAATTAGTTGACATTTTGGTTCCATTGCTATTGCAATTGGATACTTTGATATTAAAGTTTAGTGAAACTAAAGAATTATTTTTAAACAAAACAATATTATTAATGTTACACATTACATAATATGATTAAATTTCTAAATATAGAAGATAAATTGAGTTACAAAAGATGAATCTTATCTAATTAATTTTTCTTTTTGGGTGGTAAGATTATTTCTTTATTCATTTTGCTTTAAGATCATGGTGAGATGAATCTATTTGGTAAAATCTCTTAGGGATTGAGCACAATCTTAACCACACCCAATATATATTAATCATGGTGAAATCTTTTTGAGTACAAATATTTCACTTACTCAATTTTTTTTTGTTCAGTGAATCGCTGCTAAGGGGCAACACCCGTATCGCTTTTGACTAGAGCTATGAACCAGTGAAGCCACATTCAGGGGACCTCATCCTCGCCATTCTATGCCTGCCTACATTCCCTCCAAACTCCCTGCAAGACCTGACGACATTCCTCTGTCTACTACACCTGCCTGCATTCCCGCCAAGCTCCCTGCAGGACCTAGCATCAACTCCATTCCTCTCCTCCTCTCCTCTATCTCCTCTCATCCACCACACCCCTCCAACTCTCCCCTCCTGTTGTCACCCTGTGGCTCACCCAACAAATTAACCTCCTACTACTCCCCCCAACCATCACCTCAACCATCTACATGTAGCCACCGAGCTTCCTTCGTTGACCCTGCAGAGACGCTCGCCAACTCTTATTGTCGATCGTCCATACCTCCCCGAGCGTTGATTGCTACCACCCTTTGCACAAGTCTCCCTCTGCCTATCGTGCACTCAACCTTCATCCACTGCCCTCCGAGCATAGTCCTTGGCCAATGATCAACAAGTGTTCATACCACCATCCACCAATGGGATTCGAACACAAGACAATAGATTTACTATTGCTTGCAACTTTTCGTTGCACTGTGGGGTCATCCCCTTCACTTACTCAATTTTAACCCTACAAGAAATTATAATAAATTTCAAACTACCACCATCCACCAGTGGGATTCGAACACAAGACAATAGATTTACTATTGCTTGCAACTTGTCGTTGCACTGCGGGGTCATCCCCTTCACTTACTCAATTTTAACCCTACAAGAAATTATAATAAATTTCAAACTCCAATCATTTTTTTTACTATACGATGTCATATTTTAACTCAGATGGATATGCCAAAATCACACTTTTTAGCTATAACTATAACTCTTAAGTAAATAAAATAATTATAAATGACTCAAGTAAATATAAAAAAGATTGGTTTCTTAGTTGTTTTTGGTTTCTCCACGTGGAGGGTTTGTGGCAAACCTCCTTGAATTTTCTCTTTGAACTTTAATGATGAGTGCTATGTTTGAAAATCTTTGATGTAATTTTTTTAAATTATTATTTTTATCTTTTTGGAAAATAAATAAATAATTATAAGAACTCACAAAAATAATGAAAATACAGAACACATAAAATTTATGATTAAAGAAGTTTAATAACTCTATAAAATTACTATATTTACTTGTATGGTTATTTTCAATTAACTATAGTGAATAAAATAATTTTAATGAAATATATTTTTTAATTTAGAAAATAAAATACATATTATTCATAATATAAGTTACATATAAACATATAATTATGCCAAGAGGCGTATTACAATGGCATCCATCAAAAAGAAAAATTCAATGTAAGGAAAAACTATTTAGTTTGAATTTGACGTTCAAATGACATGCAACTAGCATAACTACATTCATTGTACGTTCAAATGACATGTAGCTAGCATAACTACAGTCATTATATGTAGACACTTTTTCAACCAGATTTAAAGTAGATTTAAAGCAGACTTAAAAACGGTTTTAAATCGATTTAATATCTTATTCACTCTAAAATACTTATTTTTTATATCATAATCAATTTTATAATAATTTCATTTTTATTATTATTAATACTAAAATTTAATATTAATAATTATAATTAATTTAGTTATAGTAATTATTATAATAAATTAGTATTTATATAACGTTATTATTTATATAAAATAAGTGGAGAATTATCCTTCTTGAAGCACTTATTTTCATCATTTTTCTCATTGCAATAGTATTTCATCATTCGTATTATAATTATAAAGATTTTTTTATTTTATAATATATATTTATACATTATTTTTATTTTGAATCTTAAAAAATAAATTAAAGTAAAATATTAATAATTACACTGAGGAGAGTATTACAGTGGCGGGTAATGTTGCTTTTTTAGATTTTAAAATCAATTTAATTAAAAAATAAAAATAAAAATAAATACTTAGTGTCATTTAATAAATTTTTAAGTTTTTTATTTTTCAAAATAGTGTATTTATTGATTTATTTATTTTTTAATAAAAGGGGGTAAAAACTTTATTGAACATCAGAAACAAGCATTACAACAAAGTCAAGGGCAGAAGCCCAAGGGAACCAGAAAGAACACACAAAGCACAAGATAGAGTCAACCAGCTCCCACACCATCCTCAATAAGAACCCTCTCCAAGTCCAGGCAGAGCTCCTGGGGGATCTGAGCCCAATTAGCAATCTGTCAACCCTCCAAATGCTTAGAAGCCCATTTGGCCAGACAATCAGCTGTCCTATTCCACTCCCTCAGAAATATGGACAAAAGACACCATCTCCATCAAAGTACCTATCTGCAAAATCTGTTGAACCGTTATCGCCAACTGCCAGCTAACATTGGACCTCTTCTTCTAATTAAGAAAATTAACAAGAACCTAAGAGTCTAATTCACAAATAACCCAACGCCATCCCAGCTCATAGGCCCATCCAAAGCATAAAGGATTGCCAATCCTTCCATAAGGTTTATAGTCTACAAACCTTTATGGATAGAAAAGAGGAAAACCACTGATCTAGAAGAATCCCTACCAAAACCCAACAACTCCAGTAGGCCCCAGATTTCCCCTAGAAGAACCATCAGTATTAACCTTCAGAGTGCCCCCCAGAGGGAGCTACCAGTTCCCCACTCTTTGAACTCATTGCCTACTTTTCCTACCTTTCTTACAACAAGCAGCGGTTGGGGATAACCCTTGGATGCCCAACCTAGCCACCATCTCTACATCCCTTCTCTCCAACAACAACACCACATCTCCCTTAGCTTCAATCATCTCCTGAATCATCCCAAGAATCTTGAACCAAACCTACTGAATTTGCAAGTGCTCCCCTTTGAAGATCCTCTTATTCTTTTCTATCCAAACCTGTCACAATAAGAAAATAGGCCCAACATGCCACACATCTTGCAAAAAGGGAGCCATCAAGGGAGGTCTTCCCAAACTATTCCATAACTCCACCAGGGAGGAGGCATGAACATAGGGACTGTTCCAAACACTCCACCAAGAATTCCAAAGCTACAAAGTAAAAGGACACTGAAAAAATAGATGAGAGGTATCCTCCTCACCTCTCCCACAAAGAACACACCTCGAGGGGCCCTGCAAACCGCACTTCTAAATATTATCCCATGTCAGACACCTGTTCCAAGCCAAAGTCTAAACGAAGCGATTACACTTTGGCCAAGAAAACTTATTCCAAACCCTCTTCCACCAAGACACCTCCACCCCCTCAACCCTTTGAGAGAGCAACCTCTGGTAACTAGAAGCAATATTATGCTGACCTTTCTGGTTGGGAGACCATGAGAGAACATCCTTCTCCATGAGGGAGCTACACTGCCTACCAAAAAGAATGTTATGAAGCACTGCACACTCCTCCTCCATGCCCACCACTGGCCACTCATCTAGATTCTTCCACCTGGCACTCACAAGCTATCCATGAGAAGAAAACAACTTGAAGTCGCTTACCCTCGACCATCCCGCATCGCCAAACTATTGGAAAACATTCCTCAATCTTATTGGCATGTAAACTCCTGAAAGAGAAAAGTCGGTGAGACCCTCTAGAAGTCTTACCGACTAGCAGCTGTATTCTAATCATTTGAAGTACTTGGGTTGCTGAGACTTTGATTCTGTCTTGCCGACGGTTTGGTTCCTAGTGGTTATTGGGGAGACTCATGGCAACTGAAGTCATTGGGGAGAGGCATGAACATTTAGAATAACTCATCCCGACAATGTATGTCTCGCCGACGGTTATTCACAAGGATGTCATTGAGGAAACTCTTGGCTGATAAGTTTGCATTCGGTAAGAACTCTTGTCGATGGATGTGGTCTCGTCGACAGGCTGGTGCATTCGATATGACCTCTTAGTGATAGCGTTTCTCTCGCCGACGAAATTGTTTGTGAACTGTCGATGGATCTCCATGCGATGAACTTCGGTGTAACCTCTTGCCGATGGTGTTGCTCTTGTCGATAGACTAGTCGAAGTAATATGAACTTCCGAGTATGTCTTCGATATGATCTCCTATCGATGACTATTGGTCTCGCTGACAGACAGGTGTGATCAGTGTGAACTCTTGCCGATGGTTATTGTCTTGCCAACGGGTATGAACATCGGTATAACATAAGGTTTTGTAAGACTCTTGGTGATAGCGGAACTCTTGTCGATAGATCTGCACAAAATGGATTTGTGTTCGGTATGAACTCTCGCCGATAGCGATGGTCTGGCTGATGGTTCTGCAGTGGATATTGATATGATGTCTTAGCGATAGAGTGAGTTTGAGTGACAGGTTTGAACTTGATATGACTCTTGTCGATGGTGGTGACTCTGGGCGATAATGACAGTCGGGCGTTGTGGCATCAAGGAGACACGGCCTAATGTCTCATTGACATGCGATGTCTCACTGACATGCGACACTGTTTGAACGCCTTGACCGAGTGTATATCCTACATGGTCTGTTCTGATCCAATCAAAGAAGCGGAATGTGAACCGCTAGCAGTTGGATTATTGCAACCATTCTTGTGAGGAAGATCAATAGACCATGAACGGCATGATATACTCTATAATTGAAGATGATGATCGGTTCAGTGAATAGTTTGATGTGTGATCAGTGTGTATGAATTCAATTCTAAGAGCATTGTAACTGGGATGTTCTGTACAAGGTTGATCAAGGAAATTATGTTGTTGTAAATTGACATCAGAAAGTGAAGTTTGTACTTTGTATGTAATTTTGTTTATTGTAATACAAAGAGGCTTTTCTTGGTGTGGTGGGATTTTCTCCCGTAAGGGTTTTCCCACGTAAATCTGGTGTCCAAATTGTGAATGTACATTTCTCTGTTTCTGTTGTTTCTTTCATGCGTATCTTAATTGAACTGTAATTGAAAATTTTTAAGTCACCTTTGCATTCTTCCCTGAGTTTTTGACGTTAGGAGAGTTTGTTCTGCACCTAAGCTTTCCTTACACAAACCTCTGACTTAGGGTTGTCAAGTGAGGAAATTGAGTGATAATGGGGGAGTAACCATCCCAAGAGTCTGTCCAAAGGTGAACCTTCATCCCACATTTACAAATCCAAAATAAGCCTTCCTTGACAAGTGTAGCTCCTTTCCTGAGAGTAGCCCAAATTGCCAAGCCTTTCCTCGCCAAAGGGTATCAAGGCATATCTTCTCGAGGAATATCCTTGAAGTATTTTTGGGATAGGATCTTGGCCAATATCCTATCTTGTTTAGTGCACTATCACCAATAAAGTTTAGCATCCAACATTGTACCTACCAACGCGGATTGCCTCAGCCCCAAACCCCCATATTGCTTGGGACAACAGACTGTATCCCATTTAATAAGGCTTCACTTTGAAGATGAAAAACTTCCAGCCCATAAGAACTATCTTGCTAATGAGTCCAGCTCCTTAACAAATCCCATCGGGGCCACCTGAAGCATACACTGATAAATGGGGAGATCTTGGACCACCAACTTAAGCAACTGAACACGACCTGCAAAGGATAGCCAACGGTTGGTCCAATGGGTCACCTTCACCCAAAATTTATCCAGGATAGGCAACCATGACTCCTTGGCTAACCTACCTACAACAATAGGAATACCAAGATAAGACAAAGGAAGGGCCCCAATCTGAAACCAAAGAATCTGAGCAATTCTCCTTTGAATAGAGTGTGGAGTTTTAAAGAAGAATATGGAAGACTTGTCCTCATTAATTTGCTGACCCGAAGCCCCAAGGTAAATATTTAGAATCTTGCGAAGATTCATTGCTTCCCTAATAGTAGCCACCCCCATCAAAGTTGTGTCATCAACAAATTATAAATGGGATTGAGGGGGAAGAGCACCTCCCCAGTTCCAACCCCGGATGAGGCCCAACTCCACATGTCTTCTCAGAAGACGTCCCAAACCTTCAACCAACAGAAGGAACAAGTAAGGAGAGAGAGGGTCACCTTGCCTCAACACACAAGAGACACCTAAAAGCTCAGAATGCTCCCCATTAATTAAAAAAAAGAACGAAACAAACGTGACACAAATCATGACCCAATGAATCCACTCCTCTCCAAAGCCAAATGCAACCAAAATCTTCTGAAGAAGAGACCAGCTGATTGTATCATACGCCTTAGCCATATCAAGCTTGATAAACATTTCCTTATCTCTAGAATTGGCCATCAAATGAATGGATTTAGCTACAATAACAATACCATCTAGAATCTACCTACCTTCCATAAAACCACTATGCTCCTAAAAAATGAGCACCAATAGCCACTTTTTCAGTCGATTAGCAATTAGCTTGGAGATAATCTTATAATACACCACATTGCAGAGAGAAATAGGATGAAACTGACTTAATGTATCCACCCCTTCACCCTTGGGAATGAGCGCCAGGAAAGTGGAGTTCAGGGCCTTTAACATCTGCTTGTTCCTCTGAGATTCTTGAACTACCACCAACAAGTCCATCTTGATAATCTCCCAGAATTCTTGAAAGAATTCAATTGGGAAACCATTAGGGCCTAGGGCCTTCCCCTTCTTCATCTAAAACATAGTCCTTTCCAACTCCTCTAGAGTGATCTCACCCAAGAGTTGATTCCTCATATCTTGAGACACCAGAGAATGGATACAAGAAAGAACTTGTGCTTCCTCCACCGAGCTTCCCTGCATATCCTCTCTAAATAGGGAAGTGAAGTACTGAAAAACTTCCATCGAGATATCCTGAAATGAAGATAGAGTCTCTCCCTATCATTGATTAGAATAGGAATAGAATTACCATGACACCTAGCCTTAATGGAATTGAAGAAGAAAGCAAAATTTCTATCTCCCTCCTGGAGCCACTCAACTCGGGCCTTTTGTTTCCAAAAGATCTCCTCTCTTAACTCCTATTCTTCCAAAGCTTTCAAGGCTCTTGATTCCTCCTGCAGTAGATTCTTCGTTACCCTATTTCCCCTTACTACCCTGGTAATACCATCCAACTCCACCTGTGCAACCAACTTGGCACTGAAAATATTACTGAAACATTTCCTGTTCCAATGCTTAAGCTGATATTTAACAAACCGAAGAAGCTTAGCAAAGATATACATAGTTGTTCCAAATGAAGGTCTGCCATCCTGCCACCACTGAGCAACATAACCTTGGAGATTAGGGTCACACAACCACATCAGCTGGAACTTGAAGGAAGAAGTTTGGGGCATTTGAGTAGAGAGGATAGAAAGCTTTATAGGCCAATGGTCTGACCCTCTCCAGTCCAAAATATCAGAGGTAGAAGACCACCTACCACCAACCCAAAAGTAGGAGACCATGAACTGATCCAAACGCTCTGCAATGTAGTTGTCTCCAGCCCTCCTATTGTTCCAGGTAAATAGCCTATTTCCTGGCTTGATATCCACAAGATTCAGAGCAAAGATGTTGTCCTAGAGTAGCAACGCAAAAGCCTCTAGCCTTGTAGTACCACCCCGCTTCTCCGTAAGCTCCGTAATAGCATTAAAATCACCTCCAATAATCCAAGGATGGTAAGGAGCATGTTACATACAGACCGAATGGTGGACCACAAGAGATGCTTTCCCTACAACTCCACTAGCACATACACATTGGAGAAAAGAACACATTCCCCCGACATAAAACAAGAAGACCCTTGAGCACCAATGCACTGGCATCCATCATTCCTCCATAGCTTAGGCACTAAGTCCATCATACACTCAACAAAAAGCTTAGTCTCCTGCAAAAAAATGACTTCAGGAGAGTGACAACTAACCAGGTCACAAACAGTTTTTTGTCTAGGGCCAATGTTCAAGCCCCATACATTCCATGAAAGAACTATCATTTCAAGGGGCTCAAAAAAATGTGAATCCAAAGTCTTGACTGACCTTGACTTGGCCAAAGTCTCCCCTATCAATTTAATATTTTCCACATCTTTCTTCCTCCCAAGCTTAGAAACTTTCTCTGTCCCCCCTTTCATTAGATCCTTTTGCAAAATACCCAAGTGGGGAGACAGCTTATTGTTCTTACCCGCCTCCATGCCCGCTTTCCGTTTGGGATGAGCCATAGTCTCACTATCATTCACTGCTCCAACAACACAACTTGACTCTTCCTGGGCCACCATCTGCTGACCTGTTTCCAAATTCTTGGTCACATTAACCTGTGAAGCCAAAATCACCTATGAATTGAGCCCTACCTACCCAGGACCTTTCCCTTCCTGCTCTAAGCTCAACAAGCCCATACTCACCTCTTGCTAGAGTACCTGCATTACCTCAATAGGAGGACCATGTTGTTCAATTTCCATAGTCCCTTGATCCAAATCTAGAAATCCTAGGTTCACTTCCCGCTGGCTAAGATCATCCAGCACTTCGAATTTATTAAAAGTATCATCAATCTGTCTTTCTTTTAGAGTCCTTTTTTGACCCTTATTTATATATCAAGCTCTAACCGAAGTGAAACCATCATCCCTGACACTACAACCTGGCATAGCATCATTGCCCTTATCCATCCTAAGTGGATTACAAGGAGGTTGAGAAGATTGAGCCTCCAAAGGCTTGGCCTTTGGACATCTACACTATAAGTGGCCATACTCATGGAAAATACAACATCGGAAAGGAAAGGTTTCATAATCTAGCCATTGCACCCATGATTACTCTCCTGCACACACTTCTATAGAATCTGGCATTGGTTTACTTAAATCAATTTCCACACAAAACCGAGCAAATGTCATTACATTCTTGAATTGCATCTTCTAAGATGAACCAACCAGTTCCCCAGCCTCGAGGCCAGTAAATGCAAAACATCTTTGTGCCAGCATTCAACCAGGAGCCTCGACAAATGAACCCAAACTGACACCCGACTCAAAAGATCCTCTGCCGGGTCAAAACCCACATGCTAGGGTTTAATAAACAAACCCACTTGGTTGTAAAATTAAGGCCCCCCTCAAAAATCCTATTCCGATCAGCCATACAATCAAACGTAACCATAAAATAGCCATTCACCAGGAGCCGAATCTCCATCTCCCCCTCTAGCATCCATGTCATTTGAGCCCAGGCTTCCAACAATTGCAGTGAGATTCTTAGCCCCAAGAACTTACAATACAGGAAAAGCCTTGAGCAATAATCAATATCCTCTACCAACATCTCCATCGGGATCACTACATTCGCCCTTACACTGTTCCAGACAACCATTGATTTTCAAAATTCTAGGACCACCAGATGAGCTCGATCCACCAAACCCTGGCTCCAGCGAAAATAAATTATTATCAAAGACTTTCGATCTAAGGGACGACACCTTCACACCCAATGCTGAGTGAAAGTTCAAAGAGGGAAGGAGCCCCAAATGATTCTCCACTAGCCATAGTGTCGCACACAACCCGAGACAAGCATGCAAGCAAGAAAACCAAAAAAGATACACCCTTCACTGCATGCACCCTTGCTCTGTACTTCACCCACAACTAGACCAAAATAATCCTCACCTGACACCAACTCAAGGTAAGATGCAGCCAAACAAAGTAGGAGTTGCACCCCCCAAGCACCAAACCCTTCAACCAACACCTGATCCTCCGAACCACAAGACTAAGAAGGATGAGCTTGCGCGGCAGGCACCACCACGCCCCATGACAGAGGAAGCAAAACGAATCCCCAACGAATCTCAGTCCACCATCCACAAGGCAAAACACCCGCCTGAAGCAAGCACGCTGGGAATGCCCCCAGCCAAACACACAAAGAACAAAGCCCACACAATTAAAAAAAAAAAACTAGATCTCTCTTTGTAGAAAACTCCAACTGAATCTGCACCCCTAATTGCTTTCAAAGCCCCCCCTAAATTGCGCATACATAGAAAAAAATCACCAGAGCTAGGGCTTGACAGCCCTAGCCCGTGTTGTAGAGCTCTCCATTCTTTCGTGAAAGGTTGGTCTCCTTTTTTTGTTTATTTTTCAAAATAGTTTTTAATTTTTTTGCTTTGTTTTAAAACAGTTTTAAAAAGTTGTTTTATTCACAAATTCATGAAGACCTCTATTGAAAAATAATTATAAGAAATTTTAATGTATTTATTTGTAAATTTTTTTTGTTTATTTTTCAATAGTGTATTTATTTTATTTTTATTTATTTTTCAATAGTTTTTAGTTTTTTTGCTTTGTTTTTATAGCAATTTTGAATCTGTTTTATTGACAACTTTCTTTAGATGTTCATATCTTTGAATTCATGAAGACCTTTATTAAAAGAGGTTGTTCAATCATAACTGTTTCAAAACTTTGCGGTTGTAGGTTTGACTTTATTTTCCTCGAGTTTGATTTTCGCATGTTTGGCTTTACATTTTTCGGATTCACTTGAATTTAGCTATCACAAATTTGGTTGTAGTCTTGTTGAAACCAATTGCATTGTTATAATCTGTTGTTGCAGTAAAACAAAACAAAGATTCAAGGAGTCGTAAGGTTTATTGCTTTTTATTTGTGGTTGTTTTATTATTGAGTGGGATGGAAAGTCTCCCAAGTTGAGTCTGTTGGACTTGCTAGGGCTCATTTGGTTTGGAACTTGGCAAGGTTACATTTTCTTAATATGCACTAGAATCAAAACTAGGGTTTGGTTACCTTATCTTGTATCTTTTGTGAAGAAAATACATAAATTTAATATTTGATCTTATCTTAATTGACAATTGTATCACACTTGTTTAAAGAAGAACTTGGACATATGTATTGAAAATCAAATTATAATTTTCAAATTTCACGGGGAACTCATAAGACAACTAAGCATCTTTGTGTTTAATCTCTAATGTGCTATTGAGTCTTTTCTATCTTTATTCCACTATTGAGTCTTTCCACCTGATTTATTTTGTTCATATATTATTTGATTGATTGAAACGGTGATAGCATATGGGCAGTTTACTGTTGTTTTGAATAAGTTGATGAAAATAGGTGCCTTGAGAAAAGATAACTCTCAGCGTATTTTATATATATTAATATTTAATATAAGTATGCTAGTATTTATTATAATTTAAAAATAACCAATACAAAAGAAAATGCAAATAAATAACATAAATGTCTTAAATATATTTATTTAAAAATGATTAGCAATATTAAGTTGGAGATTATTTAAGATAGATAGATAATCCTTAATCTACAATAAATAAATAGTTTTTAATAAAGTTCAAGATTTACCTATCAAGCTATTATTTTGTCCAAAAATATTTGTAAATAAGAATCAAATTATCTACTTGATCAAAACAATTTAAAAGAAAAAGTGTAATTTGAAATTTTCAATTATACCCAACAAACTTTGATGAAACTAGATAGTCTAAGGACATAAATTTTAAATTTATATGAAATAGTTTTTAAAAAATAAGAAATTTTTTATGATAAAAAAAATTATATTAAAATAGGGGTTCATCCCATAGTGCGATGGTAAAGTGGTGGTATTGTTGTTGTGGTCACCAAGGTTCAAACTTCCACTAGGTCATTGTGCTCACAAGGCTTGACCTACAACGTGCTTGACCCGCAACATTGAGGTTGTTGTTGGCGTTGAGGTCCAACCCCTTGTTGGGCTGCTCACAAACCTTGTGCCCTACTAGGCTATCGTGCTCGTGGATTTGACCTGTTCAATTGTGTTCATGCCGAGAAGGTCCCTCATTTGTGGCCTCCAATTGTAATCATGCCGGGAAGGAGGTCCCCCGTTTGTGGCCTCCATTTTAGAATGTTGGCCCCGTAAACAACACATTAACCAATAAAAATAAAAAATATATTAAAACAATTCTATATAAATTCCCATGAAATATCTAAAAAAAATCATTCTATAATACAATCTCTTCCTAAAATTTTAATTATATTTTTTTAAAAAAATATGTAAATACAACCATACAGCAATCAAATTTGATGGTGGACCAACATTACCTAATAGTCAATCTTTGATCTAAATCAAGGCAAGAAATGTGTAAAATTGTCTTTTCTTGAAAGATTTTTTAATTAGTTTGACTAAAAAACCAATAGTAGGAATAATTTTTCCAGAGTCCATGAAACTCCGATTATTAAAAACCAATTTCAATCATACCAACTAACTCTGATGTATCTAGACAGGTTTCTGGCTCCACTGGGCCCAACAAGCCAATCTAATTATTTGTATTGTTTACAAATAGAAATTGAAACCAATAAAAATCAAAGTCAAAATTTCAACTTTAAGAAGACACCTTCTGGTATTTTTATGTATTGAACGATTGATGAAGCAAGCAAAGGCAATGGAGGAGCTTCGCTCATCTGATGAAGTAGTTGAAGATGGGTCAGTGGATATACGTGGCCACCCAGTTATCAGAGGTCGCACTGGAACATGGAGGGCATCCTTTTTAATAATTGGTATGAATAAGAATGCTTTCTTTTTCTTGATGTTTCCAAGATTCTATAAAATCATTACAGTAGTAAGAATCTTTCTGAAAATTGATTACTTTAATGTTTCGAATCATGATACATCTTTTCTATTGTTGTTCTCAAGCTTAGGCTGGATATTACAATAAACAAGAATACTTCTGGATAACTTTTTATGTATAACTGATTACAGTAGGTTATATATAGTAATATGGGTTCTCATACTCATGCTCATTTGGTTCACTTCCACTGAACTATGTGTCCTTTTATACTCCAGAGTGTAGATTGTTCTGTCAACATGAGCAATCCTTTTCTCCTTTGCCTTTGTAGATTTTATCTATCCACAGATATTGTGGTCCTGATTTCAATTAGTACATTTACTTTTTACTCACAGGGGTGGAGATTGCAGAGAGGTTTGCTTATGCTGGCATACTGTCAAATTTGGTGACTTATCTGACAAATGTTCTGCATGAAAGTACTGCCACTGCTGCAAGCAATGTGAACATATGGTCAGGGGTGGCATCCATGTTGCCTTTTTTGGGAGCTTTTGTTGCAGATTCATACTTGGGTCGGTACTGGACGATCCTTGTTGCTTCACTGGTCTATTTGCTTGTCAGTATTCTTTTACTTCACTAAATCCTTTTCCTTCACAAATGTTTTTCCTGCATTATGATCGATAGGTACTTAATAATTTCAGAGATGTTCTCAGACAGTATTATGTCACTGTATTTATGGAAGCTTGCAATTGAGAGGCAGTCTACATAGCAAAAAAATAGAGCTAATTTGTTTTAGTTCAGGTGAGGAGGATACTAAAGCCTCAACTCTTGAAAACAATAAACCCACAAAGATTCTAAAATAAAAATCATGCAAAGGCTAATTTTGTGTTTTGAAAATTGTCTTAATGAGTCCTCTGTGAAAAGTGAGTACCTTGATGAAGATCCTGGCTTGGTTTTTTGCAAAGTTGAAGTTAAGAGTTCCATTGTCATCAATTCTTGGTGTCTTTGCCATTGGTGTCAGTTTTGGATGCTACTCTTTGCATTATTTCTGTTATATGTATGTGTTTAAATCACTTAAACCCTAGTAGTCTGTTGTTACATATGTGATTCTGTGAACAAATACCAACAAAAGTGGGTACCTTAGCGAAGAACCCTGTTTACTCTGTTGGTAAAAGATCCATATCAGGTGAGGGCATGGAGAAATAACATATTTATACCTCAGTTGAAGACTCAAGTTTGTCTTTTGGTTAAGAATCCATTTATAGCGCATGTGTAAAAACATAAGTGGGTTACTTGATGAAGATCTTGGTCAGGCCCTTTGATTGACGGCACATATCTGCTAGATGTATGAAATTATTAATCAATAACAAACGAAGTGGACCATATCTACCTACACATGTAAATAAATTACAAGAAAAGTGAGTACCTTGCTGAAGACCTAAGATTGGTGTTATGGTTAAGGACACATATATACAAATTTAGGAGTTCTTGTGAGTAAAGAAACTGAAAATCATTCCCGAGTTTGTGCACATATTGAGGATTGAATTAGACGTCCATTTGCTTTCAAAATAGCTGATAAATTTTTCATTTTCCTGTGTTTTAACCTTATGCATGATATCCAACTAACACAGCATACAATGGAATATGACAGGGTTTAATCCTGGTGACTCTATCAGCCTCTCTCAGGAGTCTCAAACCCTCAGCATGCAAAAATACTTTGAAGTCTTGCCCCAGAGCATCACAGTCCAAAATTGGGTTTTTTTTCTTCTCACTTTACTTGGTTGCATTGGGGCAAGGAGGTCACAAGCCATGTCTACAGGCCTTTGGTGCAGACCAATTTGATGATAATGACCCAAAAGAGAAGAAGCACAAAAGTTCATTCTTTAACTGGTGGTATTTTGGTATTTGCTTGGGAACCCTTGCAGGGGTCACTGTGCTCATGTACATCCAAGATAATGTCGGATGGGGTGTGGGATTTGGCATTCCTGCCGTTACCATGGCAATGACACTTCTTGTGTTCTTGTGTGGTACTCGATTTTACCGAAACAAACTGCCTAGTGGAAGCCCTCTCACTCGAGTCATCCATGTGTTTGTTGCAGCATTCTTCAAACGGAAAACCCCCATTCCTTGCCGAGAACCAAGTCAATTAATCTCTATTCAAGAGGAAGAGGTTCCGAAGGCAGGGTCAAGAAGACAACTCTTGCAAACAAATCACTTCAGGTAAGCACTCCATGAGACTATTCACTTTGAATCTAGTGGTATCATATTTAAGCAGAATGCTTAATAGAGATTGTTTTGTATTTTCAAACTGGGGAATGAATCAAATGGGTCTTGGTTAACTGATGAGGCTGATGGAATTTCAACATGTCCACCAAGTTTCCATTCCAGCTCTAGTCTAGACCACCTGGATGGCATGCAAAACAAAGGGATGCTGGATGCAATTCCTTGACCTCACATCTAAGCTGAAGGAAGAACGTGTAGGCAGTAATAACTAATAACAATTGAGAATAATGCTTACTAATTTTTTGGAGTTTTTATTTTAGAGAAGTTTTTGATGAATGTTCCCATGTTTTTTCAGTTTTCTTGACAAAGCAACAGTTGAAGATGATTTAGACTTTGAGTGCAAGGCAAAACGCAATTGGAGACTTTGCACAGTCCAACAGGTTGAAGAGGTGAAACTTCTTATAGGCATGTCACCTATTTGGATGGCATGCTTGATGTTTGGTGTTGTCTTTGCACAGTCCTCAACATTTTTCACAAAACAAGGCAGCACAATGGATAGAAAATTGGGTCGACATTTTGAGATCCCTCCTGCAAGTCTGCAAAGTTTTATTGACATATCTATTATTCTATTGGTCCCTGTCTATGACCGCTTCTTTGTTCCCATTGCCAAAAGATTAACAGGGAACGAGAGAGGTATAACATTGCTCCAAAGGATAGGCACCGGTATGTTTGTTTCTGCAATTTCAATGATTGTCGCTGCAGTGATAGAAATTAAAAGAGTCAAGGCAGCAAAGGATAATGGACTGGTAGACATGCCCCATGCAACAATCCCAATGAGCATTTTTTGGCTACTTCCACAATATATACTTTTTGGCACTGCTGATGTGTTTACAATGGTCGGAATGCAAGAGTACTTTTATGATCAGATGCCAGACACAATGAAAAGCTTGGGTATTGCTGTCTATTTGAGTGTTTTAGGAGTTGGTAGTTTCTTGAGTAGTATCCTAATTTCGGTCATTGAGAAGGTTACTTGCAGAAAGGAGGACCAATGCTGGTTTGCAGATAATGTGAACAAAGCTCATTTAGATTACTTTTATTGGCTTCTAGCTTCTTTGAGTGTACTCAACCTGGGCATGTTCATCGCCTTAGCCAGCTGCTACAAGTACAAAAAGGCTGCACCTACTGCCACAGAAAAACCTTGCTCAGAAAGGAGACTTCTTGCTAATGATGTATGACTGGATGCCAATCCCTTGTGATCCATAAGTTATCCACAGCTAACAGAGATTCCGTATAAAAACTTTATGTTTTACCTATCTGAGTGCCACTTGTCCCAGCTTTCTCTGTTTTACTATTGTAATTTGTTATTTAGCATCCAGATATATTGTCTAGTCGTTGAGGTACTTCCCACATTGATGGAACAGGTTATAAATCCAACAAATGCACCCTCTGTAAGTAGCTATGTAAGTGGAGAGAGTGAAACACTCACATTTTACTAAACACATATTCCATCCAAAAAAACCATATCTGTACCTTGCTCCAATCAACTGTATTTATTTTAAAAATAAAAATAAAAATTTAGTCCCATTTAATGAAGTGTTTTTGTTTTTTGTTTTTTTTTTCTTATGATAGATCTATAGCAAAAATAACTCATCCGAAGTCGAATAATAAGCTTGGTGCATTGATTCTCTCAAATCTCCCCTCAATCTTGACATATTAAATTTCTCAGAAAATATTGAAAAGGATAGTACAAATCCTTTCCTTGCTATCAACCACCTCCAAGTTGGTATCAAAAACTTTTTGGCAAGCATGTTCACATTCTTTCCTCTGCTTACACTGAGCAAGATACTATTTTAAAGTATGAACAATTTCCTTATTATTATATTGCATTTTTTTCCTCGCAAATCCATTCTTAATAGGATTCCATCTTCTTCAATTCCTTGGATGGTGAACAAATTATGACTGGAATTCCTATTTTGTGATGCTCAAAAAGAACTTGGATGCATCCTAGAGAAATAAATTGCAGCATCCTAAAGGGATGGTTTTGCTTAATATACAGCTGTTGCCTTATCTGCTATTTCTTGTAAAGCTACTAATAGCAGTTTTTCTATTTATTTGGATGAAAATTTCTTGACGTCCCATAATTACACCAATAGGATTTCTTTTCTTGAGAAGAGTAAAAAAAAAAAAGTACTGTTAGCTACAAGTTTTTTGCCAATTTGATTGTATCTTTTGGGATAATTTGATTACAAAGTTATAAAAGAAAGTTGATAGTTCAAAAAACTTCCGTCATGACTTGAATAGAAGAGACATGCATATACATGTAACAATTTTAGAATATGGAAAAATAAATGTCAAAACATACATCACAATGACATGTTTATCCTAGTTACAATAAGCGTAATTAATAAAAGGGAAAAGTAAAAACAATACAAGTTTGGAGAAATTTTGACAACACAACATTTTATAAACTTAGACAATCATCAAAAACATACATCTCCAAACTATGAAGCAATATATATAGGCAAAGCCCAAAACTATAACCACTAGTGGTTTCTAAAATCACGAGAGAAAACCATATGCTAATAAAAGTGATAGCAAAATCTCCATGCAAATCCCAATACCCAAATTAAAAAGAGAAAAGTTGGAAACTCCCTTTCAAATTAACCACTCCACTTGTGATCTTCTTTGTCTCTTTGTTAGCATGCACATGTCAAGCTAAAGATATTCTTTGTCTTATCCAAGTTCACATTTTACTTCCCTTTTCTGTCATAACCCCTCGATAATTTGTTAATCATTTTGCATGACCCCTAGCCCCGATGTAATTTGGACTAGGGGTGGAACTTCAAACTTTAATAGGTGAACATATATAAGTATGTGTGTGTGCCTGAGTGTGTGCGTTAAAATTAGGAACCTTGATGTTATTATTATTATGTGTGCTTATTAATCTTAATATGCTATTTTAATTTAGTGCATTAAATGTTGGATTAAAATGGACTAATGATTTGGTTGTATTTGTGTGAGACTGGTTGTTGGATGTAGGTACGAGGGGTGCAAAGTGAGGCGGATTATGTGGTTCATTGGCTAAGAGATAGAGAATTGGTATGTTATTCTAGTATTGACCTTGTCTGTAGATTCGAGTAGCCTGAGGTTCATTCAACCTAGGATTTTTATATCTATTTTGCTAGAGTTACTTGAGCCGGCTAGGTAGAGCCAATAGGACGACTTAAATGTTTCAATTATTGATAGTGCTCAATTTGGTAGACTTAATTAAGGTCGATGAGTGAAGGGAGTAAATTAAAATAATAAATATTTAAAAGTGAATAAATAAACTTTAAGTGATATAAGCAAATAATAAAATTTTAAATTATATAATTGATAGTTACTTTATTAAAATAACAATTTAAAGACAAGGAATAAATAAACACTCACCATGAATATTACATAAAAGAAAATAGATGGGCGTTGAAAAAAAAATGAGAAGAAGATATAAAAAATAAATAAATAAACCATAAAATGAAATGTCATTCACTAAAATTGACATTTACAAGGAGGCGTATAAACCAAGATTCTCATTGAATTAAAAGAATAAAATAAAGCTTACCATCGAGCAAATATGGAAAGGAAAAGAGGACGCAGGAAAATGAAGGAGAAGCTTTCACGGGAGAAGAAGGTGGCTAAGACAGCACCAGAGGCAGAAATCTCGACCAAGGAGGAAGAAGCTTGGAGAGGAGGAGGACAACAAAAGCACTAAGAGGCCCGGCAACCCCTACAGCAGCCGCCAATGGCAGGAAAGAACTTTGACCAGCTTGCCATGGAGAAACTCGCTCCTCTCTTCTTAAATCGACTGGCAGAGGTCTCATTTGGGAGGAAAAACCGGTGGGAAGATAAAAGAAAGAAGAAGAGTGTGGTTGTTCAAGGGTTTGGACGGGTCTGAAGAGGAAACAAGAGCTGGGCGGCTAGGGCATTCTTCTTTGTTTCTTCAGGTCATCACATCTCAGGTTTTATCTTCCTTTATTTTCTTTTGTAATTAATCTTCTGTAATATAGTAACCTTAATGTTAAACCATCTTGGCCTTAGAATCTTTAATTTCTTTAAACTTTAGGAAATGGACTTTACCAGCACCTCTTTTAGAGTTCTGTTTGAGCAATTATTAGACAATAGAATTTCTTGGTTTACAATAGCAAATAATCTGCAGGAGTAAGGACTAAATCTGAGACTTAGCTTTGCTAGGTTGCACATTCATAGCTGAAACATAATGCATTATAAAATGTGGAAATGGGGTGCTATGGACTGCTGAGCTCTAGAGTGGGTTTTCTTTTTTTTTTAGCAAAATCTTAGGCTGATGTTCCCTTCCTTAGCCTGGCATCTTGTGTAGTCACTGAAGAATTGACACTAAATTTTCTGCTCTCTCATTGCTCATACCCTTGCCTGGCATGCTGTTTCTTTCACCCGTTTTCAAGAGTTAAAATAAAATAGAAGTAAATTCTTACACCTGCAAGAACATAACTCTATAAAATGCTTATGGCAGCACTAGTACAATAGATCAATGAGATTCTTTTTGATTCTTTTGGCTGCTGAGATAGGAAAATGCAGACTAAACAATTAAGCCATAGTTTTACATTTATATACATTTACAAGGTTGCCTTATAACTAATACAAAAATTAAGCATAACAGAGAAAGGATAAATTTAAGTTCTTATTATAATCCTTGTGGCTGAAGGTTTTGTTTTTTTTTTAATTGGGTGATGTTCAACTTTGTGAGTTTTGTTGGAGTTGATGAAACTAGTAGGACAGCAAATGAGTTGACATGGATGGAGGGTAGAGTTTATAAATCTGATTGAAAACATGAAGCAAAATAACATGCTAGTGTAGATTGGATAAAGGAAGAAATATGCCTTTACAAGTGTCTATATATGTCACATTTATATGTATAAGGAAGGGTAATTAATATCTTGCTCTTAGGTAGATTTGGGGAAGGGAATCAATTATTTATGCTTACTTAGATTGCTGTCCCATAAGTGGAAATAGCTGCTCACCTAATAACCCTAGGTGCTGGTGTGATGACAATAAGCTTTGGGTCGGTTGTGGCAACTCTTTTGAGTAGGATTTAATAGATGCTAATTAAGTTCAGTCCACTGGGTGGTTTAGACTCATAGGAATATGACATCTACCGTGGAACAATATTTAGTTCTAAACTACATTGAACAACTCAATAAATCACCCTCGAACAAAGCTTTCTATAGTTTTATTAAAAGGACTGTTTGCTTACCAACAATGCTGGTCAATTTGTGCAAATAAACAAAACATGCTAGATCTTGGCTCAAGGAAAAATCTGCCCTATACCAGTGTTTTGTTGATTGACAAGGTAGTCTTTTCAATTAAATGAATATTCCAATGGCTTATGAAAATGCAGCCCTTACAAGTTTACATCTTAATTTTCTCCTTAAGGTTAGTAAGAAGTAGCTATAATGGGATGAGGAGTCACCTTACCCTCTATTGCAAGGAGTCTAAGAGTATGTATTGCTCATAGAAAAATAACTAGTAATGCCATACATGGCTACAACTAAGACAGGAATCTACCAAGCTTGAGTTGGGATCCTACTTCAAGTCCAACGCTAAGCCTGAGCTAAGGACTAGTACTTGCTTGAGATGGACGGTAGTCTAGGAGTAGTACTAGGCTTGAGATTGACAAAGGACTAGGAGCAGCGTATGCTTGAGATGGACAATAGTCTAGGGGCGGTGCTAGCTCTAGATGGACGGGGTCTAGGGGCAACACTAAGCTCGGGATGGACAATAGTCTAGGGGCAGCACTAAGCTCGAGATGGACAATAGTCTAGAAGCAATGCTAAGCTCGAGATGGTCATTAGTCTAGGAGCTTTCCACCAGTGATGGTTACCCTTGGTTGCTCAACTGATGAGATGGACCGTTGGAAGGTGGATTCCCAACCAGCTCGAGTAGATAAGACTGACTTCCTATGAATCCTTATAGTGGTTGAAATGGGATTATAAGCTTACCATAGTTGGGTGCGCCTTTGGAAGAGGGTCACTAGAAAGGCATTTTTGGCTCATAGCGTACAGGTTGGAATGACAACTCTTTCTCTCTCTCGTCACAAGCCACATAATCCGCTTGGAGGGGTGGATAGGGTTGAATCCACATTGGTTGGGATCAGTTTACACCCCCACTATGATCGAATCAAGCAGGGTCTTGAAGATAAAACCATACACCATCATGAAGGTATGTGCAATCTAGTTAGTAGCATCTTTTATCTAAGGCAGCAAGTTGTGCTAATGGATAATATGTAATTGACATGCTGATATACTGCTTAAGTTGATCTCCATTAACATTTATATGTTCTAACTTCTTTGTATTCCTTTTTGCATGATGATGAAAAAAAAATGTGCAGAAATTTCTCCTCTTCGTTGGGGCGGTGTTTACATTTTCATGCTCTTTCTAATCTAACAAATCTTATCCATCCTTTGACAATTAAGTAATTATTACAAATTATCAAATTAAAATTATATGTGACAATGAAATATAATGAGAAAATTTAATACAAATATTAAAAAATAAAATTGAAACATCTTTTTCTTAACAAAATATATAAAGAAATATTAACACCTATAGACCATTCAATTATGTGCCCTTTGTATTCTAAAATGTGGTTTGTTCTTCCAATGCCCCTTTGCAAGCCCACAATTTCAACCATCAACCATTTTTGGTTGCTATGCTAAATTCAAATGCTAGTTCATTATAATAAAAAGCATGAGGTTTACAAATTTGTATCTAATAGAGTGTCTTCATGAAACATATGTTTTTGGGTAAGGGACAAAGAAAACATAGCATAAGAAATGTATGATGTAAAGAGGAGATTTTTGTCTTAAAGAAGTCAAAAATAAATAAATAGATGTATAATCAAGTTGAAAGATAGTATATAATTTTAAAATATTTTTTAAATAGAAGAATTCTAAACTAATATAAAATAACTCTTAAGTAAATAAAAATAATGTAAATATTTCACTTTCACATATTTCATATTTTTAGGAGACATCCAAATGTAATTTAGATTAGGTGAAGACCTCATTGTTTTGATAACTAATTGTATTTTGGTTACTTTTGTTGCTTATGAGAATTTAGATTGTAATTGTTATGGTATTAATGGTTCTATTCAGTAATTGCTCTTTAATAGCTTGTTGCTCCTATTGATTAAGATTATGAATGTTATGATTATAATTTTGATTTTGAATGATGATATAATATTGTTGAATGTTATGGTATGCTTCCGAGTAGTGAGATAGCAATACTCCTATGGTGATTGTTTGCAAGGAACTTGACTTGCCTTGTAGGTCCAAGCGTGTAGAGCAATGTGGACTTTGTATTTTTGCCATGAGAGATATTTCCAATGCCAAACTAACATTGTCTTTGTATTCTAAAATGTCAAGACACAATTGGAGGTTTGACAACAATAAGTACCTTCCAAATACTTGTATTTGTTAATGATCATTGTGTTTGCTCATTATAGTTATGAATCACTATCATCTTGAATCATTATAGTTATGAATCACTATCTTATGTTCCCATTCCAACTTCATCCCAATTTCATCTCCAATATGTCAAACAACTTTACACCTTGATCCCTGGTGGGTTAGCTTATTATTAGATGGATTGGCTTATTATCAATCAGGTTGCAAGCGATTTCATCTCTTATAGGTGGGTTGGATTATTATCAATTAGATTGTAAGCCAATTTCATCTCTTATTGTTGCACTATGTTGTCATTAGTGTTGTCATTGATGTCAACCTCTAGTGTGGTGTTGATGAGAAGGTGTTTGTGGTGTTGAGTAGGTGTTGCAGATGCAACATGGTCACTTGGTTTCCAAGTGCTTTTGAGAAAAAATGTGTAAAGAGTGTACAAGGTATCAGGGATGTATTCTATATTGTGCTCCACATTTCTTCATGCTTGAAGATGTGCTTATGCAATTTGGATATGATGATCAATCATATTCAAAGGTGTTATATCCAAAGTTTTAGATTCTAGATCATGCGACAGTAGAAGATATTTTTGACAATGTGTTGAACTGTCTCTAATTTGTGAAGAAGGATATTTGGGAGAAATGGAATTTCTTCACATTTCTCCATGATGAAGTTTCCTATCTTTTGGATTTGGGAATGTGCTAATAATTCTTGTATCTATCTTCTCTTGGATGATATGGTGTTCAGCTGGTCCACAAGCTTGGTTCATGAGTTGTATCTCGATGGTAGTTTGATTGGTTGCATAGCATGATAGTATTCTCAGGTCTATATGTTTTTGTGCCAATGTTTTTGAATATTCTAAGATGTTGTGTGATGTTTCTTTGTGGTCCATGAGATATTTTCAGACCTAGTGATGTGTGAATTTGGCTACTTGATAGTGTTAATGTTGGTTTGGCCAACTTGGCATGTTAACACTATTTATGGATGTGCTTTGTGGTTTACGGAAGCTTGGCATAGTGTGTCAGTGTAGATCTAGGTCCTTGTGAACCCTTGGTGTGGTATGTCTTCCTTCTATCCACTGCAGAAGTGTTTGGCACCGACCTATTTGGTGGTGATGAAAGGTACATTATCTTTTGACAAGGCAATTGCCCACTTAACATAGTGGCGACATATTTTCAATCCTCAATGCGTCAACACCCATTGATCTAAGATAGGTTTGATTCCATGCTAACTATCAATGAATCCAATTAACCACTATCATCTAGCAAACACTTCTAATTTGAAATCCAATGGGCATATTCTCTACAAGCTAGTGAGAATTAATGCTTGCACCATGGATGTTCTTTTCTTTTGAAATTAAAAACAAAAACTTAGTAAATAAAATCCAAAAAATATGCATTAATCATTATACATTCTCAAGGCAATCCTTTATGACTTCAAAGTGATTATTGGAAATTAGTTTGCAAATTGAAGAGCATTAAGAATTTTGACACCAACACCTAGAGACCTGTCCACTATAATTTCAAACCTACAACATGGGTTATTCAATACTTCAAATTAATGCATTACAAATAATAAATGCATCATATAGAAATATTAAGGTAATACTGTATTTTTTTAATCGATGGATTCTCCCCCAAAAAATTAATAACATGCATTCAATTTTCTTTAGGTAAAGATGAGAATATTGAATCCTGAGTTATATGCATTCATTGACGGCTCGGTTGAAAGTTATTGTGGTGTTTAACAATCTCATACTACAATTTGGTTTTACTTTTGTTTGATTATTAGATTAATGTTTTATCACCAAACAAATATTTCTTAATATTGGTACAATAGCTCTTTTTAAAGGGTTTTTATTAAATGTTTATCACTCCAAGTAGAATAACGTATAATCCTAGACCCTAAAAGAAAAATCATGTAAGATTGGTAAACAAGACAAAACAAAGCTTTTGTTGAAAATCCAACAAATTACTTAGGAAAATCATGTAAGCTTAGTGAATAACCCATACAATGGCTTATGTTTGGAAGTTTGATTCCTAGAACTTCCAATTTAAAGATATGATTCACATCATATGATATTTCAAATGAAGCTATGCTACAAGACTTAGAAGATTTAGTTACTAAGAAAAAAATCATATCTATAGGTAGTGTTTCATAATATAAGACATTAATTGAATTTCTTTTATAATATATCTTGATATATATTTATATTATATATAATATATTAATATATCTTTATAAATATATAAAGATATCTTTAATAAATATAATATAATATAATATTATTATTATTATTAAGATATCAATAATCATATAATACAATAAAATATAATATTACTAATTATAGTGATAATTATAATATATAATATAATATAATAATTACTACATAATATAATAGTTATTATATAATATAATAAAATAAATTAATAGACATTTAAGTCATATCTTTAATAAATATAATATTATTATTATCAAGCCATAAATAATCATATAATATAACACAATATAATACTACTAATTATATTGATAATTATAATATGTAATATAAATTTTATATAAGATTAATTATATTAATATATAATAAGTAAATATAGTTCAATTAAATATTTTTTAAACATCAAAATGACACAAGGTGGAGCATTGGAGCAAAATGTTGTAGAAGGTGAAATGCACCAAGTTGCAACCGAACAAGAGAAAAGGAGATGGGGCGACGAACCTGAGGAAAAGCTTCTGAGCAAAACAGGGCTCGAATCAACCAAGGGTAAAGAGGCAGTCCACATTCCTCAATGGGTGTTTTCGAATGGGAGATGGATTGATAAATGCAATCCCTAGTATAAGCTTCGGGAAGATGACTATGGAAATAAACAAAATCGGAACGATCAGAGGAATGGCTTTCATAGTGATTATCGGAAAGGAATTTGGTATACGCAAAATCCGGGAAGATGGATTCAAAAGGAAAATCTAAATTCTGGTGATTCTAGGAGTGGGAAGTTCGAGAAAAATGGAAGCCCTAGGGCACCAGGGGCAAGCCATTGGAGCAACTTCAAGGATAGAAATTCTGGCCGAAATAAAAACCTCAGTCAAGAAGATTTGCGACAAAGGAAGTTTGACAATAACAGTAATCAAAGCCCCCAGGATTATCACCTGGGAGAAGATCACACTCACAGGGTCAATTCCCCTCACTATGGAGCCCAATGGCATAACAAGGGGCCACCAAGAGGTCTAAATCAACGAAACCCCAAACAAAGTTGGAAAAGGGGACGCCCCTTTGGTGGTAGAAGAAGGAATGAAAGTGGATCAGAAACAAATGCTAAGCCTTGGGGTAATAAGCTTTTCACAATGCCAATGAAGATCATAAAGGGAAGAGTGGAGAGGTTGTGCGATCGTGCCCTCTTCATGAAATGATGTGGCCCAGGTGATCCGAAAGAAGAAATCATGAATTGGTTGTAGCAAAACTTTAAAGATAGGGTAAGTATTAACCCCCTTCCTAATGCCTTTTACTTGATAGAATGTATAGAATGGAACCTAAAACAACAAATAGTGTTTGGAAAACCCCTATTCTTTAATGGCCATAACATTCATTGCAAAAATTGGGAATCCAACTTTGACCCATGGCACTACAAGATCAAACAAACCCCAACATGGTCAAAACTGATTGACCTCCCATTAGAATATTGGAGTGTGGAGGCCATGACTAAAATTGGTGATTCCCTAGGGGTTTGCTTGGGATAGATGAAGATTTCATAAATGGGAAAAAAGATGCAGAGGCAAACATCCTGGTAGAAATTGAGGAAGGTGTAGGGATCTACAAGAGCCTAGATCTCAGAGTTTGGGTTTTGGATTCAGAAAATAGCCAAGAGTGATGTCAATAAGATAGGGAAGTGTCTTTCCAGAGAGGATATCAAGAATGGAAGCTCTGGCATAGTAGAAGAGGATAATCCCATTGGTAGTAAGAAAAATACCAAAATAGGTCCATTAGTGAATTCTGGTGGAAATGGAGGTAAGTTGGAGTCAAGGGGTGTTGGCCTAGAACAACTTTCTGGAAAGAGCCCCAAAAAAAGAAAATTGGGAGACCTTGAATGGAAAGAAAATGTAATCTTAAGTCAAGACATGTCAAATGCTGAAGAAGTAACCTTGCATGCTCAAAAGGATTTGAGCACTCTCTTGGAGCACACCAAAGACTTGGAAAAAGCCATTTCATCACAAATAGGAGAAGTCTTGAGCAACAGAAAGAACCTGGATACCACAAGTCTGGAGACCAAGTATGCTCAAGGAAGAAAAGTAGAGGAATCAAAGGAAAAGGAGGGGACAGGTATTAAAGAAGACAATGCATCTCAAAAGGATCAACATGAGGAAAAGGAGGAGGAAGAAAACACCCAATCAGATTATGAATCAGGTGAAGATTGGGTATCAGATGAAGAGAATGCAAAGGAATTTGAAGAAGGGGAATTGTGGGAGGAAAGAATGTTGGAACAGATCCACTCCAAGCTAAACAAACCAAATATAAAAGGGAAGGGGAGGAGAGGCCCTAAAACCAATAAAGCCAAATTGGAAATAGCAGCAAATGCGACAGGGAAAAAAAAACTTTGGAAAGGGAAGGAGGCTCTCCTTCCCCAGCCACAATGAGAATCATAACATGGAATGTTAGGGGCTTAAATGCCCCTAATAGATGGCGGATGGTCAAGCGCCAAATTGACCAATCAAAATTGGATATATTTATATTACAAGAAACAAAGTGGGACTTAGAAGAGATAAAAAAAATAGAATGAAATGGTGGAAACAATGGGATGGCTACTATGTAAGGGCAGAGGGAGCTTCAGGAGGGCTAGGTGTTATCTAGAACCCCCTCACAGTATCAGGAGAATTGTTGGAGCAAAACAAGAATTGGTTAGCAATAAAATGCAGAGTGTTACAAAGGAATGAGCAATTCACACTAATCAATACTTATGGCCCCACCCAAACAGGAGAGAAAAGAGCAGTTTGGCAACAAATCACCTAGGCCATCTGGATCCATGGAGGAGAAAAAGGAATCATAGCAGGTGACTTCAATGCAACCCTAAACTACGAAGAAAAGAGAGGTGGGGTAGGGAGAACTACAAGAGTCCAATAGGACTTCCAAGAGTTTGTAGATAACAACCATCTGATGGATATAACTACAAAAAATGGCACCTTTACTTGGACAAATAAAAGGAAAGGATTTACAAACATAGTTGAGAGGCTGGATAAATTTCTTATGTTTGGAGAATGGGGAAGAAGAAACCAAACATATGAAGCCACTACCTTACCCTATGTGGGCTTAGATCATTTCCCAATGCAGCTACTAATATAGCCAGACATAGCCCCCGCTGGCTGCCCTTTCAAGTTTGAGAAAATGTGGCTCAGAGATGAAAATCTTCCAGAATTGATTAAGAAATGGTGGAAGGAGCCCCAACTAGGGAACCACTCTTGTCTATATATTTTGAATAGAAAACTCAATTATGTGAAAAATAAACTAAAGGAGTGGAATAGAGATCACTTCAAGAATATCTTTCAAGAGAAAGATCGGGTGACCAAAGAACTATGCACTCTCAATCAACATATCATAGACAAAGGAATGGATGGGGTGGACTTTGAGTTAGAAAAAGCTCTCAAAGAAGAACTGTCGGAGATCTTGAAAAGAGAAGAATGCTTTTGGAGGCAAAAATCTAGGGAAACATGGATCAAGGAAGGAGACCGCAACACAAAATACTTTCATAGAACGACAATAACCAACATGAGCAGGAACAAAATGACATCCATAACAAGAGAAGATGGATCGCTGGCCCAGTCATTGGAGGAAGTAAATGAGGAGGTCGTTAATTTTTTCCAAGCAATATTAAACAAACCATCAGAGAATAATGAGGCAGTCAAATAAAATGCTAGCTTCAATCCCAAAGATCATAGGGGAAGAAAAAAACAAAATGCTATTCAAACAAATCAGTAGAGAAGGGGTGAAAAAGGTGACTTTTCAACTAAATCCAAATAAATCACCAGGCCTAGATGACTTTCCTATTTTTTTTAGAAATTTTGGGAAATAGTAGGAGAAAATTTATACCTGGCAGCAAAAGAATCAAGAAAAAAGATGACTATGTTGGCAGCAACAAATCACACATTCCTGGCATTGATCCCAAAGAAAAAGGACCCTGTGAAGATGGGAAACTATAGACCAATTGCATTGTGCAATACAGTGTATAAAGTGATCACGAAAATAATATCAAACAGATTGAAAGGAGTTTTGGATAGCATTATCTCAAAGGAACAAAGTGGTTTCACCCCAAGCAGGTCAATTGTGGAAGGCATAATATCAACTCGTGAAACCCTGCACTCAGCCAGAAAGGTAAGAGATCCATGCATGATTATCAAGTTGGATATTATTAAAGCATATGATATGGTGGATAGAGAATTCCTACTGAAGGTACTCAGGAGGTTTGGCTTCCAAGAGGATTGGGTTAAATGGATTAAAAATTGTATCTCCATGGTGAAATTCTCAGTAATGGTTAATGGGTCAGCTCAGGGTTTTTTCTCATCTTCAAGAGGGATAAGGCATGGAGATCCCCTCTCCCCCTTCCTATTCATCATAATGGAAGAAGTTATGGGATGGGGGATAACAACATTAGGGTAGGAAGGAAAATGGAAAGGAGTGAAAGTCGCTAATGGTGTTGAAAATTCAACACATCAACAATTTGCTGATGACACAACTCTATTCGGAATGGCCAGCATAAGAGAAGCGAGAACCATCAAATATTTTTTGGATGAATATTTCCAAGCATTAGGATAGAGCATAAACTAGCATAAATCTAAGGTCTTTTTTCTCAATACTCAACCGAGCCTTCAAAGAGGTTTGGCAAGAATTTTGGGATTGAGAGTGGCAAACTTTCCAGGTAGATTTTTGGGCACCCCCCTTTTTGTAGGCATCAACAAAAAATGCTATTGGGAAGAGCTAATCAACAGTTGCAAAAATAAGCTAGGGACATGGAAGGGGAAATGGCTTTCAGTAGTAGGAAGATTATTGATGGTGAAGGCAATTCTTTCAGCCATACCAATTTACTCAATGGCATGCCCAAAAATTCCAACAATAGTGGATGAAAAGCTTAATCAAATTTTTAGGAATTTTTTCTGGAGTGGCACAGGAGATCATAAAAAATTTCCACTTGTGGCCTAGAAAAAAGTCTGCACCCCTAAAGAGGCTGGTGGAGCAGGTCTTAAACAATTAAGATTGATGAACATGGCAGTAGGAGCAAAACTGGTCTGGGAAATGTATGCAAAAGGATATCAAAGATGGGTCAGGATCTTGAGAAGAAAATATCTAGACTCAGACTCTCCAACCCAAATCCTTAGAATTGCAAACCCTCCTCGAGGCTCAACCATTTGGAACTATCTGATGGAATGTAGGGATATAATCACAAAACATGTGACCTGGGAGTTGAGGGATGGTAAGTCGGTATCCTTTTGGCAGGATTCATGGAATGGAAAAGAAGTTTTAGTAGCTCTTCCTAGTCTGGATTTGATTAGATCAAAAACTATAAGAACTTGGGGTGAGAAGGTATGCAACTATGGAAGGATGATAGTTAGGGAGGGAGTAAAAGAATGGGAATGGAACTCTCTTCAAAATCTAGAAGCACCACAGAAGCAGAAGGATGCTCTAATGACAATATTGAAAGAAAGAACTTTTTTGCCTTCCAATCAAGATGACATTATTAGGTGGTGTGGTTCTTCGACTGGGACATATGTAGTCAAGCTTGGCTATAGGCTAAAGGAACAAGAAGAGGCAAGACAAAATTGGCTGAACAAACTACTATGGGGGAGAAATTGTCTAGCTAAAGTGGGAGTATTTGCTTGGATGGCAATTCAAAAAAAGATCTATCTGAGGATAGATTAGCCACTTTCAAAATTCAGGGCCCAGGGAGATGTATTTATGCAAAAATGATAATGAAACCTCAAACCACCTGCTTCTTAACTGCCCTTACTCAACGCAATGTTGGCATCATTTCATGAGAAAGCTCAGATGGCAAAGCCCCTTACCCAAATGCCTACTAACATGGTTCAATATGTGACCTCTTCCTAGAAGGAAGGCAATATTTGACAACATTTGGTCCATAGCCCCATCAATAATAATATGGGAAATTTGGAAGGAATGCAACAGGAGGATCTTTCAAAATAAGGAAATGCAGCTAGAAAAGTTGTGTGAGAAATTTGAAGGAATGATCACTGAAACAGTAAATGAAGCAATTAGATCAAATCCAGGGAAGAAAGGAACATATTTAAATTGGGATGACCAAATGAAACATGCTTTCAAGGGGCTCCTTATTCCCAAAATTATAGGGCCAGTTCACAAGGTTTCTCAGCAAAAGAGAAGGGAAGTTAAATGAGAACCACCGGGAAGTGGTTGGATCAAGATCAACTTTGATGGGGCATCTTGAGGCAACCCGGGCCTAGGCGGTGCTAGATGTGTAGCCAAAAATGAGAAGGGGGAGACAATGGCAGAGAATTCCAAACCTCTGGGAATCTGCACAAACAATGAGGCGGAATTCCAAGCAGCTCTAATGGGAATTTAGTTGGGCATATACTTAAAGGAAAAAAAGATTCAGTTAGAAGGCGACTCCCTAATAACTATAAACTTGATCAAACAAAAAAACTGTCCCAACTGGAAACTAGATCACTAGCTCTAGGCAATTACACAACTTCTGAGTGGGTTCGAAGATTATAAAGTATCACATATTTTTAGAGAAGGGAATCAAAGAGCATACTTTTTGGCAAAAGAAGCAGTAAGCAATAACTAAGATTAAGATTTTTCAAATACCCGAGAATTTGAATTTTAATGACTAGCTTTACTTCTGAATCCGCTTACATATGTTCGCAACGTCGTTAGTTTTCTAAGTTGTGCCAATTTTACACAGGATCCTTGGGATGTGCTCATGTGGATCCCATGTGGCTAGGAAAGTGTAAAGCATCACTCACTTGGGGCCCACCATGGTTCCACCTAGACCTGGGGAAGTGCCTTTGTAAATCGATAATTTTAAAACAAAAGAATATAGCCTTATATGTGCGAAGTACGTGGAAGGACATCTGATGAGGCCTTTTGGTCAAGTGATAAGCTGGGATAAATTTTTCATCCACCAAAAGAACTCATTTGTAATAGTTGGATAGCCAAAAGGACGTACTTCCTAATAATAGGGCGCATGCCTTAGTTTCAGTGTTGAATGCAAATGGATTATTCTAAAGAAGCCTCTCGAAGTATCATTTATAGTTTGTAAAGACAGAGCGACAGGTGCCTTTCGTTTTCAACAGGTGTAAGTAGACAACTCTTAGTTTATAATGGAGACTCTGTTGGCTCTCAGTTCGGATAAACAACAACAGGCGTCTTCAGGGGATGCTTTCGTCATATCACCCAGTAATCCTTTGGGCAGTAAAGCGGGTCCTGGGTCATGAATTCCTATGAGCCTATCATAGGGCAAGGTCCAATTCTGAAATTCCTGCTATGTTTCTGGTAGTTCTTTTGTAGATGGAGGTTTCAAAGGAGAATGCCAAAAAGCTTACTTAGATGGTCTTCAAGCATTCCTGGTTAGCAGAAATCAATGCGGTGTTGGATAATGTTGACGAAAATAAGTTGATACCCATGCCCCAAAATTACTACATGATTCACATGCACAATAGGGAGATTATGAAGTTTCCTTTGATTCAAATAATAGAGCCTGAAATTTATGAAAAGATCTGGGACGTTCGTGAATGCAACATCTTTTTCCTGCTTCATGCCGCGAAGTTGGTCACCAATTTTCCTCGCGGTTGGGCTTTGCGCTATGTGGAGGATGAAGAGCTAGTGAATGAGATTGTGGTCAGTGATGAGGAAGGCTAGGAACTAGGGATGGGGGAAGAATGGCACAAAAATGATGAGCGGGATCTAGAATAGAAGGCCAAAAGCCCAGCTCATGCCAATTGTGGTCCAGATTATCCAGTGATTGCAGACTTCAAAGCATGGCAGAAACACTTCATCTCAGATGAGGATAGTGTTGAGTAAGGCTGGTGATCTGGAGTTTAAAGGTTTTTTTGATTAATCTGTGTTGTTAAATTTGCTAGCTATGTAAAGGTTTCTTTAGTCAGTCCATTCAGTATGGTTCGAAGGGTTCAGAAGAATTTTTTGGTGTTAGCTCAGTCATTCTACAGTTTGGTCTAGGATAATATCAACAACATTTCCAGGATTTTGTCTCTGGCCCTAGAATTTTTGATCTGAAAGTATCAAAATAGGATGTCAATAGGAAAAATCTAGCATGCGAAGTATATGCTCAATGTACTACCAATTGTAATATCTTTTTAGAAAGTAATACAGGGTGCTGCCCCATATAGCAGTAATTTAACTATCAAAAAAAAATTATATTAATATGTAATATATTTATTATAAAAACTATTATATAATATAATAAAATATATTAAAAAAAATTATAATAAAGTTACTTTGATCACATTTTAATAATTTTATAATTATAGAAGGAATTCAATTCATGTCTTATATGTTGATGAGATGTTTAGTTTTTTTTCATTTTTAACATTATATAATATTTAATTAAATAAATAATTTAAATCATAATTAATTAGATTTGATATTATATATTAGTTACATTATAATAAAGTAATTTAACTAAATGGAATTATATAGAAAAACTATCCACATATAATACAATGCATGTTGAACTTTGGCATGAGACTGCAAATATGAATATCTTTATGGTTTCGTTACCCAAAAAATAATGTATCCACTTCTTCACCACTTGCATCAAAGTGTACAACTCTTTGTCATACATGCAATACTTTAGGATTGCTCCATGGAAGAGTTTGAAATGGTAACAAATTGGTTTTCTTCCTAACAAAACAACCCTATAACTAAATGAATTGCATTTATATCCACCTCAATGGTTGTTGCATTGAAGTGGTTAAAGCTAACATGGATGCATATCTGATTTTGTATTTTATTTCCTTAAAATCTTTTGTTGTTTGCTACCCCATTTTTTTTTTAAATCAAGCCCTTGTAATAGCATTAAAAGGTATTGCTATGAAAGAGAAATCCTTCACAAGCTTCCTCAAGTATTATACTACTCCTACAAAGCTCCTAGTTTTGGCGTCATTGGATGGTTTTGGCCAATTCACTATGACCTCAATATTTGTTGGCTCTATCCTTATTTTCCTATTAACAAATGCATTCCCTAGAAAAATAAGTGATTCTTGTGCAAACTCACATTTTTGTTGCTCAATTAGCCTCTTGTTATCCTTGAAAATTTTGGAATCAACTAACAAATTAGGGATGTGAAGAAAGAAATGAAAAATCTTCATAAAAGGTCACTATTGCAATTACATTAGTGTTAAATAAGTAGATAGTTTTAAAGTTTAAATAGCTATTTAAACTTTTTTTTATTAGTGGGGAAAAACAAGTTTTGAAGGAAATTGAAACCCTTTACAAACGGGTTTTGAAGGGATCTAAAACCCTTTCAAAAGAACATTGCAAACATATAGAACATAGACAATTAGCAACCCAACATTAGCAGCCACCCAAAAGATTCACTAGACTACCCATGCTGCAGAGAAGATTTTGAAGGGAACCTTATACAACTAGGTTTTTACAAGTACCTTGAACCTTACCTACTAATAGAGATCACCTAAGACAACCAAGCAACAACACAACCTATGACAGCTAGGTTGCAACAGACCAACCACTCAATAAAAACATCATCGAGCCACTAAGAAGAGGGCAACAAGAGCTCCCATTCAAAACAATTAGTCTAACCAAACTCCCTACCTCAATAAGGGAGTTACAAGGAAAAACTAAGCATAAGGTAGTAAGAAACCCCTTGAAACACTTGTCAACCCAAAAAACCAATTCAATCTCCACCTCTAAAGGAGAAAGCTCCCCTCTATTGGAGAGGATGACGCAAAAACCATTTCCATTGAAGCCATAAATCTCCAACAACCCCAAAATCCACCTCACTAGAAGTAGCTTCCACCTTAAAAGGAACAATAGATTATGAAACTAGAAAAGAGAGCTTCCTACCAAGTCCACAACACCCATCTCCACCTTAATAGGAGAGGAATCCACCTCAATAGGATGAATCTAAATCTCTATAGAAGAAATTGGTTGTAGAATCAAAGGGAAAGCTACCACTTCAACAAAAAGGGTAACCACATCATCCTTTGGAAATCCAAGCATTAGGAACTTCAAGAGGAACATGAAATGAGTCCTAGTCAATAGCCAAAGGCAAGATTAACTCCCTCCACCAACTTAATCATCTGGGTCTTCAAGAAAAGCATGGAATATATCCTAGCCACTAGCCATAATGTAGTAAAAGGGACAACTACCACACCCAAGTGTAGCTCAGGCAAGGAAACCACATGATCCTTCGAGAAGAACCATTGAATGTAGGAACCCTTCCACCAATACTAAATATTTCCCCTTTTTAACCTTAAAAGCTTTATATTCTCAAAGGGAGAAAAAGCAACTTGCTTGTACGTGACAGACAAACCTGGGTTACCAAAGAATAAAATAAGAAGAATCCCACAACAGTACACATTTATGTACCATTAAGAAGCATTAGGCAGATACAAATTTGTAAACAAAATAAACCAAGCCCCAAAAACATGAAGAGCTTAACACGACAAATGGGGTTCCAAAAGACAAACAAAATCCTCAACTTGGAGGACTAGAAATCTTTGATCCTGTAAAAACAAGACAACATAGTGCTTTCCCTAGACCAACAACTCCCCTGAGCACTAATGAGGAAGCCAAGAGTAACCAAGCAAAGATTTTCCACTATGAAACCTTTGGAAAAATCACCGAAACAACAGACTCTCCCCCGAGCACTTGAAGATCTTCAATGAAAAAATTGAGCTCTAAAAAGTTTCTAAACAAGAAGCAAGCCAAACAAGAGGGAACAACTCACACCAAAAAGGAAAGGCTCGAGACAAAAACCCACAACCGAAAACAAACCCCTTAGTGTATCTGCATAAACAAAAGGCATCAAAGAAGATATCCTCATAGTGGCAAAAGGAAAGCACAAAAGAAAGAGGTGCTAATAGATTAAACCAAACAACCTCCTCTTCCGTCAACAAAGCTGCAACATTAGAATGAGCAGCAAAAAGCGAAAGATGAAAATCAACAACCACAAACGCCAATAAAACTTGATATCTAGGAAACCCACAATCATAGAAGCCAAAGAAACTGTAATACCCCCATGTTTCTGATACTATTTACTACTATTGTTTGCTTTATATGTTAGTGTGATACTGAATTGTGATGGTGATTGATTCATCGTTTTGGTGTGTGTGGTTGTGTAGTTTAATTGATTGCTACAATTGATATTTTATTATGATTTATGATACTCTATATGTAGGGTTTGGATTATTTTATTAGGTAATGCTTTCTCTCTAATGTTTTAAATGTCGATGTGATAATCGTATGGTGATCATGTGATTTGAATTGTGTTATTTTATAATGCAATGGTTAGTAATTAATTATGATGCAGTAGTTAATTAGCATGTTATCTTATGATCAATTGGTTATAAATGTTAGTTGTTATGGATATTGTAATTGTTAGAATAGATTAGGTGAGAGGACAGTGTAGCATCACTCGTTCACGAGTGCCCTGCTACACTGCAATTCCTTCTCACGGTAGGATGTTGATTATATATATACATGTGCTACTTGACGTTTGCTTGGATGCAGGATTGCAGGAATAAGTCTCGATTCCACCTGCTTCGGTAGGACAGGGCGAGCAATAAACTAGCCCAACAGGTAAAAATGTTGAAAAAGGGAGTAGGTTTGGAAGCGTCCCCGTCCCAAGTCCGTCGTCTGTTGTGAGTCGTGTATGACTGAAGTTTTCGTTCTCGTTGATTGTGTAGTTTGTTTTGTCAAGGTATTTAGTTGATTTATGGTTCATGTTTATTTAATTAACCTTATTTTATAAGATGATGGATTAAAGTTGTTTAGTTGTTTGATTTAATTGTGTGTTAGTCGAATATTAAATTTAAATATATTATAAATTAAAAAGTGATTTAATTTATTTAAAAGAGTGAATAATTATTTTTAATTAATAATGTTGACAATAATCAAATTAAATAAATATTGTTGAAGATAATTAAATAATATCTTTTTATTAATAATAAATTAGCAAATCTTGCATAGATAATATCTTATTTAAATAAATTATTTTAATTACAAACTGTAGATAAATTTGTGCTTTTAAAAGCTGGAAAAGGACCAATAGGAAGGAGGCTTTTTGTGAAAAGAAAGCAGATGAGCTTTATGGAGTTTTATTTTGATTTATTATTTTTTTTAGGAAAAAGATTATGCATAGACAGAAGTTCTACTATGTTGTTTTGGGGGATCTAGGAAAAGAAAGATAAATAAAAAATAAAAAGAAAAGAATTTTGTGTGTGGAAAACTGGGGAGAAAATAATTGTTTTGAAGATAGATAGATTCGAGGAGGAGCTGCAGGAGGAATTCGAAAAGAGATTTCAGAAGGGATTCTTCTTCAGACGAAGGACTCCAGGTATTCCTTTGCTATTTATTATTATTTTGTTGTGCTTTGATATATCTACTGTGTATTAAAAAACTTATAGAAAGAAGATTTGGGATTTGAAAATTTATTCGAATGAAACCCTTGATTTTTCTGTTGAAAACATTAGATAATCTGTTTTGAAATTCTTTAACTTAGTAGGGAAAATTATTGTTTGAAATAAAACTCGTTTTAGATTGAATGTTGAGATTGCATGTCAGATCTGTTGGGTTATTGAAAATCTGTTATTATATTGTTCTAGATTTTTTTTCGATTAAATATATAGTTATATGTACATTTATACATAATCTAAATATATATTTGTTATTACGTTTGTCTGAATCATTGGAATAAATATGTTTTAAATTTATAAACTTTAATAGCTTCCTTTATGCAAATATTACATAAAATATAATAAATTTGTTGCATAACTTCTATTTGCAAATACTGTTTTGGGAATAAAATTATTCTATTATCTGTTGAATTTAGTCACCCAGATCTTTGTCAGAAACCAATTTATTTTTATGTTGTTATGAACCTTTATTATGTATATATATATATATATAGATACACAGAAGGAAATAAATTTATATATATATTGACTTATGTTATTCTGGGTATTAAAACTTTTGGTTGTGTAAATCACTGTATGGTTTGGAATTTCGAAAATGGTGTGTAGAATAAAATATATTTAAAAATAAATAATTAAATGCATTCTTTTGTTCTTTTCGAAATCTGTGTTCTTGATTGTAAACGGACTTATTAAGAATTTATATTCATATAAATTAAATAAAATTTTAAAATGAAATTTTTGTGTGGGGGGTCCGGTGGCCCGCGGTGACTGTACCGCCCGCAGCCTTGGTGTTGGCTGTACGCAACACCATCGGCTGCGCACAGCAGCCGAGGCTGTTGGGCGCAGCCCGATGGGGCTGCGTACCGCGGCTGCCAGTCTGTCGACTGTGGTACCACAGCCGACAGCGGCTGCCACAGTCTGTCGACTGTGTACCACAGCTGACCGCAGCTGTAATGAGTTGCTTTTATTTATTATTATTTTATTACAATTTTTAATATTTTTTTTTTATATGTTTTAAATTTAAATGGGAATTCGGATATATTTATATTTTTTGTTTTATATATATTTTAATATATATATATATATTATATATATTATTTAATATATATTTATTATATATTATTTAATATATATATATAATATATATAATAATTATTTATTTTGAGGTTAAATTTGATGTTTATTTTATTATATTGTTCTCGAATATGATCTAATTTGAAATTGTTCATAAAATTATCTTTCGAAAAATGATTATATTAATTTTATTATAAGATTATTTTATATATAGGGACATTTGGGTAATTCTTAAAATGGTAATATTATAGATATATTAGAAAATTGTGAATAAGTTGTGTAATTATAATTAAATGTATTGGTTAAATATGGGTTTACTAATAAATTTTTATAAGATGATTTTAGTCTATCGGTTTTATTTATATATATATATATATATATATATATATATATATATATTTATTGAGAAGTCATATGTGGTGTTTATGAATTTTAATACGATCACCTTTGTATAGATTATGTAATATTATAGTTTAATTGGAAAAATTAGAATTAGACGAATTGTTTTAATTTGAATCGAATATTCTCGTATTGTGGATTTAATTATTTGATGAAATTTATTGTGTATAAGTATTACCATTTTATAGTATTGTTTAGGTAATTGCTTTCCCTCAAAATTATTCAATTAATTTATTTACGATTTTCTTTAAGTTGGGTTTAGGTCATGTAGAAAACCTAGAGTTAAAGTTATAGGAACCTAAGGTGCGTTTAGGACTTCCAGAGGAGTGGTTACTGTTATCTTTATTCAACCTTGAGGTTTGATGTTATTCTTATGATTGGCCTTGGATGTGATGTTAATGTACATTTGGATTGTACCGTATGTGAACGTTATATGTATGATTTTGGGCGAGAGAGTTATGCCTCGCGGTTGATCCATTGTTGGCTCAGTTTTCCTTGTTGATACAACCCTATTTAGTTGGATATTCTTGTGCTAGAGTGTCTAGAGAGAGTGGCTCTAGTGGGGGCTGGCGCACAAAGGGACTGTTAGGGTAACCCACGTAGAGTTAGTTAATCAGTGATAACTTAAGTAATAAACCACGGGTGGGGATTAAACATTAACAAGATAATAGTGAAGCCTCGTCTGCCTGTTAGTGCTATCATAGACTAAAGGGGACTGAGAAGGCCGTGGTTGGCAAGGTCATTACCTTGTCCTCACGAAAGGTCAATGACTCTGCATGAGTAACCCTATGGAGCGACACCTTGAGATAGGTTGTCAGGAGAACCATAGATGGAAGCGGCACCTTAACTTGGTTGTCTGGAGAATCCATGTAGAGATGGAGGCGACACCTTGTAATAGGTTGTCTGGAGAATCCATGTGAAACCATGCGATGACACTCTCGTCTAACATTCTGTTTGTGTTGATTTACTGAAGTCCTCTGGAAGTGATTTATTGATTTGTCCTTGGTTATTGTTGGAAGTAGTATTTGATGTTATGTCTTGAGTTTCGATATTATGTTTGGAGTTTCATTGATGTTGTGATTATGACTGGTTGTTATGTTCATCAGTGGTTTGTTGTGCCTTTTGGCTTTGTCGTTGTTGAGTATTTAGTGGTCTTGGTGTTAAGTTGTCTTCTTGGAGTTAGTTTTGTGTTTTTGTTAGACGTACTTGGTCCGGAACCCTTCCTTGTCTACTCTCAGCACGGGGGTGGTTGGGTGGAACGTGCTTCGCACCCCGTTGGGTTTCCCCTTCTATTGCAGGTGTATCTTTTCTTGCAGGGTTTGGAAGATGTTGATGAACCAATTATTCTTTGTACCAGATAGTTGTTTATTCTTCAGTTGTAATGTATTTGATGTAATCATGGATGTATCGTCTCCCACGTGTGTTGGGATGACCATGTTGTAAAATTGTATATGTAGTGATTGAGATGTATCTTCAGTTAATTGTAATTTATTGTCACTTGGGATGTGATGTATATTCAGGCCTTGTATGTATTCAAGATTTGTCACTTGTAATAGTTGGTTACGTTATGTGGTATCTATTGAAATATGTAACATTTTATATCTGTATAATTACATGTATTGTCATATGTGCATATGGTATTAATATGGTTATTGTTTAATAGATATTTTAAATGATGAAATGAGAAGGAATGGATTTATGTAACTGTTTAATTATGGTTTAACCTATCATCGTTGTTATGGGTTAGTGTAGTCATGTCACTTCGTGTACCCCATTGGAACTAGTTGTGCCTCATAATATATTGTTATGTTGTAATACTTAAGTATGTTATTATATTCTTTTAAAAAAAAAATTGTTCCGTTGTTTTAGTTCCTTTGGGGTTCGCACGGCGGGGCGTGACAGAAACCTCCAAGATAAACAAATCTGCATCAGAATCATCATCTTCATTGCCATCTTTAGAGGAATTTATAATTTCTCTCCCGCTCCTCTTGACACCTACTCCATAGTAATGTTAGGCGTTGGTAGAGGTTTTTGGTAACATGGACCAAAACCAAGTCTTTTTTACACACCTCTAATAGCTCTTATCCATGCACTAATAAATACAAAAGACTAGAGAATGATGCAATGGTGTTCTTATTCCAGCCCTTATCTACACACTTACAAATCCAAAAGACTACAAAAGGATGCAATTTTGCAATGACCATTCTCTTTTGATGAACATCATAACATCTGCTACAATAGAGAATGCATTTTTCATAATGTATTTTTTTTTCTCAATGGTTGTCACCACAATCTTATATTAATCAAAATGCAAGTACAAAACTGTCCTACAAGCATTTGATAGGAACTTCGCAGCAACGTGACCTTCTTTTATTTATTTAAGAGTTATTTGATTTTAATTTAGAATTATTTAAGAAATGTTTTATTTTTAATTAGTTAAATGTTTTTAAAAAATGTCACCTCTTTAATAGTTTTTGTTATTCAAGTCACTATACTCTAATTCTTATTTTTAGAATAATTAATCTCTTGGCATAGTTAAGGATGATTGAAGATAAATTTAATTATGAAAAAAGAAATCTTATCTAATTCAAACAATTTTATGATTTCATTATGTCAAATTCAACTACTTTAAGTGTGTTAAGTGGACTGGGTTCGTGTGAACACTTCTTAGAAAAGATGAGGCAATGATTTTGACTTAAAAATTATAATTCTTACCTAATTATCATTAACAAATTTTAACTAAAAAATAATTATGTTAGGGAGAGTTTAATTGATTAGAGTGTTGGGGTTCTCATTATAAAGTCCAAAATTCATCATAAGAACATCTAATATGAAAATTTAAGTTAGTAACTCTTAGTCTATCATAAATAAGTTCTTACAAGAAAAAAAAATAAATCACTTAAAAAAATATATATCCTCTACAATAATTTGAGAATAAGATCTAACAATATTTTTTTGTCAAGAGATATTTGTAATATGTTAGTTTAAAGTAATGTTAGAATAATTTATTTGCTAATATTACTAACATAACTAAATTTTATAGATATCAACTTGTGGATGGCGAGTGAGAGTGGTGTGGGTGGGAGGAAGCTCAAAGGATGCGTTTTGAACTGGTGAGGAGGACAAGGGAGAGGACGATGGCAATGGAGATGGAGATGGGTCCACTTTTGCCCTGTGCCTCGTCTAGTGTGTTCCTCTATAGGATATTTCGTTCGAGGTATGGTTTGACTTTGCTATGCTTTCTTTGGCTCTCTTGGCAACTGTTGATGTTGCTCGGGAGGTGCTTGTGGAGGTTCTGCTTTCTCTGGTCCTGGTGCTTCCTCGGAGCTGCCTTGTTGTGGGTTGTTGTGGTGGCCTTTTTTTCTCTAGCTGTGTTTTGGTGGATATGGTAGTTTTGAGTCTGTTGTATTTTACTTTCCTTACTTGGTGTGTGCTCTTCCTACCTGGAGTGTGTGTGGTTTCGGGAGGGCTTGGAGTTGTTTTGTGGTGGAGTTTTGGAACTGATGGAGAGGGGAGGTCTAGAAATTCCCTTTGGTGTCTCCAGGCTTTGTTGTTTTCTGTTTTGGTCCCACTTGGCATGAGGCTCTTTCTTTGGCCTTGATTTTTTTGTTGGACCTATGGAATGATGTTAGGGGATTGGGTGCCCCTTGTTCTGTTTAGAGAGCTAGAGTGGAAAAGTTTGTCTTTTTTTTAGTCCCCTGGGTCTGCTTTTCTTTTTGAGACATTCTATGCTATGTTTTCCTTTTCTCTTGACTCTCCTATTGTGGGGGTTAGGTGTAGTGCTTGTTGCTTCTTTGGTAGTGTTGTGAGGACTTCGATGGTGTGTGGTTGTGGGAGTTCATTGGTCGATTGGTTGGAGGACTAGCTTATTCTTGGTCCTATTCAGTGTAATGGGATGGCTTGGGGGCTTTCCATGTTGGCTTTGTTTTCTAACTAGTTCCTTTTGGGTTTCCCTTAGCCCATTTCTAATGTTCTTTTGGCAGTGTTGTGGTGGCATTTCTTGCCTTCGGTGTGTAGTGGGTGCTCCTGGTTTTCCTATTGTGGGTTGGTGGTGCTTCCCTTGGGTTGGCTCTGTGGAGATTTGGCCTATCTTTGGCTCTGACCAGTGTGTTGGGGCAGCTTGGGGGCTTTATGGTTTGGTTGTCCCTCAGTGTCCTTGTTGGGGCTCCCTTGTCCCTCTTGGGCTCGGTGTGCTTCTGTTATCCTTGGGCTTGGATCTTTGCTTGTTTTGGTTCTTTGGTGTGCAGATTGTAGTGTATCTGCGATTGGTCGGGTTATGCTTATGGTGTTATCTTTGGGACTAACTATGTGTTTTTTTTGTTGAGTTCCTTGCTTCCTTCTACCTATACCTGATGCTTGGGCTGCCTTAGGATGTGGTGTCTTCCCTCCCTTCTAATTTCACTTTTTGTTGGGTTCTACGACTTGAGTCTTCTATTGAGGGGGAGATTGTTCCTCTTGAGGTGGATCCTTCTTCTATTGAGGTGGAGTTGGTTGTTGTAGTGTTGCTCGATAGATCTTCTCCTTTATGCTGGCTCTTATTGAGGTTTAGCTTGTGTAAGGAGGAGAATGGTTTTTTCAGAGGTTTGGGGTCTCATTTCATCCTCTCTTATGGAGGTGATCCGCCTCCTCTTGAGGTGGAGGTTGGGTTAGCGTCCTTGGTGGGAAGGTGTTGTTGGGAGGTTACTAGATTGGTGGGGTGCTGTTGCAAAAAAGTTGATTATATGGGGATATTTTCTTCCCTAGCTCAACCTTGTTCTTCTCATATTGAGGTTGAGAATTTGGACGAGCTGTTTGCTTTGATTGAGAACTTTGGTTGCCCTTGTTGTAATGGTTCAGTTGTGAGTTGGAACTGCATCAGTGATGTCTTTCCTGAGCAAATGGTTTGTTGTTGCCTGATTGGTACAGACGAGTTCAATGTTCACTTATGGTCTCCGGTGTCTAGTTAAAGTTGTCTAGGGATCTTGTCCCTCTCTTGTTTTTTGATGCAACTTGTGTAGTCATGTCTTATTGATAACTGTTGTTGTTTTCTGCTAATTGTATGTGATTTATCTTTTCTACAACTTGCCTGCCTTGGTTAGGGTTACAAAACCCTTCAAAACCGGTTGTAATGGGTTTCAGAGCACATAAAAACCTGCTTTATCTCTAATAAAAAACATAACTAAATTTTATGAAATCACTTGACATATATGAAATTGTTGAATTACTTTTTAAGTTTTGCTTCTAAATATATTGCAATTTAATCATTACATTTAAATATGAATACATTTAACTTTGCATGTATTAAAAAGACATTAGAAAATTTACACAAATATACTATTGCTTTAATAATCTATTAAACAACTAGATATAAAATAAATAAAAAATATAATAATTCATTATTTTTATTAAATAATAAAAAAAATTAGTTATTGATTCGCAACTTTTGAATCCAAAATAATCTCATTATAAATATTTTAATTCTATTTTTTAGCCAATAAACAATTGTTTTCATGTCATTTTTGGCCCTAAGAACCCAGGCTATTTATTTATAAACAAAAGTCCTCGAAGTAAGCTTTGAGCGGGGTTCTTCTTCAATGCAAACCAATACGGGACTTCCCCAAGTTAGGTATAGTGATGGTTAGGACTGCAATATCATCTTGAAGCAAATCTTTGTTGAGTAGGTGATGGACAGTCATAAGGTCACTGCTCTGCTGAAAAGAGCCACCGAAAGCAAAGACATACAGCTAGGCAGGCTCATCCACGCCCTCCTTATCAAAACTGCATACCAGGTAAAATCGTTTTTGAAAAAATCAAATTTCTCAAGGATGAATGCCAAATGCAATAGTTTGGAGGATGCACACTAACTGTTTGACAAAATGTCTCATGGATTGGAATGAATGCAGTGTATGCCCAGTTCGGACGCTAACCGAAGACCACCAAACACTTTCAACAGATGCAACAGAGAAGACGAGCGCGAAGTTACTCCACCATCGGAATCGGCTTAAAAGCCCGTTTCGGTGTAGCAGCTGCTGAAAAAGGCGAACAGACTCGTGCCCATGTTGTAAAAGTCGGATTAGAAGGTAGGGTTTTTATAACAAGTGCTGTGGTTGACATTTATGCCGACTGGGGGAATGGGAAGGATGCACGCAATCTGTTTGAGAAAATGCCCGAATGCGTCGAGGTGCCATGGAGATCTCAGAAGGATGTGGGGTTCGTTTGTCTGAGGAAAGGAGAAGTAACGAGGATGAATGGACAGTCCTTAGCTTTGTCCAGGGCGTGTTCGATTTCAGCAGCATCGGATCAAGGTAAGCAAATTCATGCCCATGCCATTTATGCGGGATTATATTCAATTTTATCTGTGAGCAGTACCCTTGTAGATAAGTCTGCTAAATGTGATAGCATAGAGGATTCATACTCGGATTTGGATAATTTGCCTGGACCTTATCTGGTCTCATGGAAAACTATAATTGTGGCTTGTACCCAGCATGAGCATGGCATGAAGATGTTTGAGTTGTTTGACGAATGCGAGCTTCTGTAACCTTTATTTCTGTGCATTCTGTTGGTATAGTATATATAGGTTATGCATATTTTACTTCTACGAATGAAGATTATGGAGTCACTTCAAGAATGGATTACTATAGTTGCATGGTTGGCCTTCTTGGCCGGGCAGGACAACTGACTGATGCGGAAACTCTAATCAAGAAAATGCTATTTTCTTTTGATATAGTTGTATGGCCGACCTTGCCGGGTGCCTGCACAATCCTTGGCAATCCAGAGTTTGGAGCTCTAATGGCACAACACATATTTGAGTTGGATCCTCGAGATGATATATCATATGGGATGCTACCTTGTAATTATGTTGGAGTTGGTATACTGGATGAAGCAGCAGAAGTGAGGAAACTGATTAATGATATGAGGGCTAGAAAGGAGGCAGGATGCAGCTGGATTAAAACGAATGACAAGCCACATCTCTTTATGGTTGGGGACCCCTCGCTACCGCAAATGGATGAAATGCATGTGAAGTTGGAAAGATTGACAGAAGAAATCGAGGAAGCAGGGTACATGCCTGATACAAAGTATATGCTTCATTTAGTTGAAATGGATAAGAAGGAATGCTATCTTACCTACCACAGTAAAAAACTAGCAATTGCTTTTTGGCTCACAAAAACCTCTGCTGTGATTCTCCTTAAAATAAAGAAAAAAAAATCACTTGTGGGTGATTATTATGCTGCCATCAAGTTGTCTGCAAGATTGTTGTGCGAGAAATTGTTTCGAGGGACAGCAACTGATTCCATCACTTTTAAGGATCGAAAATATTTTTTGGGCATTATTGATGATGATAGTAGGACAAACAATGAGGGGCTTTCTTTTTCTCTGGGCATCGAGATATTTTAGTGCATGGTCTGATACCACACCGTGAAGGCATTAAATGTGAGCAAGAGATATAAGCAGCAAAATTCTCTGAAAGTCATCCGAGTTCAAGTGTTGGATTGTGACAACAACAATTTTTTATTTAACTGAATTTCAATGAAGGAAATGTTTGTTCTAGACTAGTTGAGACTGGTTGCCTGTAAGTTGGCTGTAACAAATGCGCAGGAAACTCAGACTTATGGTCATTTGAAATGGGTTTATATCAGCTTGTTAGAAGCCTAAGTGTTAACCTATATTGCTGAATACATTAGTACATCTTTGGCTTTTCTCGAGTAATGATAAATTTAATTATGGTTGTCTGAAGGCTCGTACTACAGGGGATGCATATCAGCTTGTGAAAAGCCTAAGTGTTAACCTATATTGCTGAACACGTTAGTACTTTTGGCCCTTTTTATTATGGTTGTTTGAAGGTTCATACAGTGGTTGTGTATCAGCTTGTGAGAGCCCCAAGTGTTAACCTATATTGCTGAATAGATTAGTTCTTTATATGCCTTTACTTGAGTAATGATAAATTTAATTAGTCATTTAAATGTTCATACAATAGTTATATATGAGCTTGTGAGAAGCCCAAGTGTCAGCCTATATTGTTGAACATGGTAGTACTTTTTTACCTTCTTTGAGTAACCACAAGTTTAAGTATGGTCGTTGGCAGGTTCATATGATAGTTGTATATCAGCTTGTAAGGAGTTCAATTGTAAATCTATATTGTTGAAAGCATTAGTACTTTGTGGCTTTTTAATTATGTCTGTTTGAAGGTTTATGCAATGGGTGTATGTCAGCTTCTGAGAAGCCTAAGTGTTAACCTATCTTGATGAATTTAGCATAATTTTTTTTGCTTTTTTAAAGTAATGGTACATTTAATTCTGATTATTTGAAGGTTCATAAGAGAAGCCCAAGTGTTAACTTGTATTGCTGAACATATTGTACTTTTTTGCCTTTCCTTGAATACTGACAAAAAATATTGGTCTTTCGAAGTTTCATATGATGTTTGTATATCAGCTTGTGAGAATCCTAAGTTTTAAACAATATTGTTAAATACATTAGTACATTTTTTCGCTCTATAATTATCGTCATTAGAAGGTTCATACAATGGGTGTATATCAGCTTGTACGAAGTCTAAGTGTTATTGCTAAACACATTGTACTTTTTTTTGCCTTTCCTCGAGTAATGATAATTAAATAATGGTCATTTGAAGGTTCATATGATGTGTGTATATCAGCTTATGATAAGCATAAGAGTTAGGCTGTATTGTTGAACACACTAGTACTTTTTCTGGTTTTTAATTATGGTCAATTAGAAGGTTCATGGAATGTGTGTGTATCAGCTTGTAAGAAGCGTAAGTGTTAACTATTATTGATGAATACAATGGTACCTTCTTCATTTTTGGCTTTCCTTGAATAATGATAAATTTTATCATGATCTTTTGAAGGTTCATACAATAGGTTTATATCAGCTTGTGACAAGCCCAAGTGGTAACCAAAATTGCTGAATACATTGTACTTTTTTTCCTTTGAATAATGATGAATTTAATTATTATCATTTGAAGATTCATACAATGGCTGTATATCTGCTTGTATGAAGCCTAAGTGTTACCTTATATTCTTGAACACATTTGTGCCTTATATTGTTCAATATGTTTGTACCTTTTCTTTGCTGAGAGGCTTTATAACAACCTTGATCATTTTTGCAACCTATTAGCATTGGGAATACAAATCAAAGCTGCATGAATGAAAGGGTATTCATTTTGCCAAAGATATTCGGAGGCATGATCCCAACCTTATCCCTTTAGAGCATCACTGGCCTTGCACTCAATAAGATTCGATCCCAGGTGGATTCTTGTGAGTCATTCAATTTCAAGCATACCCAACACCACTTGACATTAATAGATTTTTTGCTCTCTTTAAGCTACGATTTTTTTTCTTTTATGGTATATGTTCATTTCTTCCTTTGTAGTTGATAATTGATTATAGTTTTGAGAAGTAAAATATAGAAAAAACATGTATAAAATTTAGGGTTCTAAATTTTAAAAACAGTTTTAATAAGGAAGCAAAGGAAATGGAGAAGCTTCGCTCATCAGATGAATTTGTTGATGATGGATCGTTGGATCTACATGGCCACTCAGTTATTGGAGGTCACACTAGAACATGGAGGGCGTCCCTTTTTATAATTGGTAAGAATAAGTATGCTCTATTTTGTTGATGTTTCCAAGCTTTTATAAAATTAGTACAGGAGTAAGAATGCTTTTGAAAACCTATGATTTGTTGTAGGAATAATAAAGTTGTTTTTATTCATTAATGTGTTTGTATTTTACAAAGAAAAAATTGTATTTAGAAAATTGTTTTATCACAGTCCTATGTGAGAAGTGAGTACCTTGATGAAGGTGTTGGTATGGTTTTCTACAAAGTCGAAGCTAAGAGTTCCATTGTCACCAATTCATGGTGTCTTTGGCATTGAGATTTACCCTTGTAATTGTTTCTCTAACTAGCTTTTTGCTTTTTGTACCTATATGTGCATCCCTTTTCAACCCAAGACAAACCCTTATTGTACATCTATTTGAGCCACCTTGATAATGAGTATACATTGCCAATTGTGGATGCTACTCCTTGCTTCATTTTTGTTATTTGTGTGTTTAAATCATATAAACCCTAGTAGTTTGTTGGTAAATATGTGAATAAATAACAAAAGTGGGTACCCTAGTGAAGAGCCCTGTTTATTGTGTTGTTAAAGGATCCATATCAGGTGACAACATGAATAAGTAACAAATTTAACCTTAATTGAGGACTCAAATTGGTCTATTCATAAAGAATCAATGTTTGAATGCAGTGCGAGCTTAATGAGTTAGACTATTGGAAGTAATGAGTAGAAGGTGTGCAATCTTCAGAGAGTGTGAATGCGTTGGTGATGTTGTGATGGATCTTTCCTATTGCATTGAGATGGATTTTTCACTGTAACATTCTTCTTTCTTCTTTTTAGTAATTTGGTAGTGAGCCTTTGGCAGTGAGCCCTTCTATATTTTGGGTAGTGAGCCCTCCGATAGTGAGTCTATTTGTAACAACGTTGGTGTTCTACTCAGTAAAATTTCCAATGTTTTCACCTCAAGTGAATAAACCATGATGTCATAACATAGCAATAAAAAAAATTATTTCCATAATGTAAATTACATGCACATTTGAAATAACACTATTTCCAAACTTCCATTGCATTCCATTGTAATTTCACAAATCTTTCCAAAACATAGATGTTATATTGAATGAACTCAATTTAATCATTCATGATTACATCCTTCCATAAAATGGGTACATGATACATACATAGCTCTTCTGAGATTCATTTGGCAATAGATATACAAATTGATCCTAATGTCGCCGCATCAACGCATACATTCTGAATGTTCTTGCTTGTTGGTGCAAACACTCTAGTTGTCCCCAATACTGGCGCAAACATCCGCAAACCCCAGTTGTTGATTGATGAGGAGAAGCATCACTCAAGCGTTTTTCCGCCAACCACAGACTCAAATGCGGTCCCTTGCACATCTGTCACACATGACAAGATGGCCCTTCCCTTTGACGAAGAGATTGGTTGGTAAACCTCATAACAAATGCCTATCTGAGCTTAGTGTTGTGTCCTACAAACCAGAACCTAATCATTCGATAGCTACACTTACAAGTTCTTAAACTAGAATGCATATAAGGAACATAGTGATCTGACAGTGTAAACAATGGCTACTTACACTTCTCTGGCCAAAGTATTCTCACCCAGTACTTCGAGTGACAGTCATCTCATTCACATACACTACCATAGCTCAGTTTGGATTATGACCGATCATATACTATGCTTAGGTAATTTCCTCCAATGGGTAATCTTTAACCCTAGAAATAACCTACTCCCCTTTTTCCCAAAATACAATGGTATCTGTACCAATTAAGCCTAAGCACAAGTTTCCCTTCAATGGATATTACTATCCCAGGTATAACGTATGAGCATATCTTTGCATAAACAAGCTATTCACTTCAAAAGACAAACTAGTCCCAAGTATAACTTTATAATCTAGAGTATGGCTATATAAGCCTCATCGTAACCATAGATTAAATATTCATATATAACTAACTCCCTTTAGTAATATATCACATCAATAAGTGATTCTCATAAAGAATATAAATCATATCAATGAATGACGTCAATCAAAGAATATTCATATCAATAGATAATTCCATTTGAGAGCGTAATCTCCTTTAAATAAAAGGGTTTAACAAAGAGTCTACTCTTGACAATACTATAACTTCGTATTAAGAGTGTAATGCAACTGATCAAGTAGCAACTCTAACCCATTAAGTAATTACCACCTACGTTCCAACATATAGAATTCCATAAACTCAAGTGATTTGCTTTAATCACAAAGGCGAGTTTTAACCTTGATACATCCTAATCTTAGGATATAGTCATCAACCAATGACTTGTCCGATTATATAGGTTACCCTAACCCTATATGTCCCAATCAAGACCAAATGAACAACCCAACCAAGTAAGTTATTCCCAACCTACAAGTATTAAGGAGTAGTCAAGTACATATCCAACCCTAGTAGGTATATCTTAACCTAAGGTTACACTCTTTAATCAAATGAACTTCTTGACCCAAATAGGTTATTCTAAACCTAGGGTTTCATTCGAGAGTATAGTATGATCAAGTGTTCATACAAGTAAATATATTTGATGTGGTTATTATAACGTCGTATCATGTCTCTCATACCTTCACTTATGTAATGCTAACCCTATCAATCCCAAGGTTCCCTAGCATAATAAGCTACAAGATCAAGTCACTTCATGACGTTGATACATTACACAATATACACGTAGTATTTCTACCTATGTATAGAAATAACATCATTATCTAAATCCCCATATAGGGTATATAAGAGTATTAAGATACTACTCTTAATCATATTTCATCATTTCGGGTGTATTATACCACTGATTAATAAACATTCCTATTAAGGAGTAATTACAAGCACTTCACAAAACAACATAAACAACTTTTATTGTCCTTTCAAAGCAATGCTATATTTCCCTAATGCAAGTAATCTCAACAGATCAAATAAAGCACTCAAGAATCATTCTTTCATAAACAAAGGAAAATAAAGGAAGATTTATCCTCATGCCTGTAATACGCTCATCCAATTGACTGGTTTTATTCACAACTTTCCAATAGCAACTTACTTACTAGCTTCACTTTGACCTCACAAGCAATGCCTCAATAAAACCTCTCACACATGTTGATAATATGCTTCTCTCAAGTATAACTCAAACAATAAAGCTACACACAAAACACTCAAGGCTCTCACAAAAAGCAACAAAATAAGATTGCATAAAAGTGTAGAATAGAAGTGCGTAGTAGTATGGAATAGAACACATCAAATGAGAGAGCATGCCTCTCTATTTATATAGCAAAAAGGAGACCTCACAACCTATAGAAAAGGCATGTAAATTGACAGCAACATCCATGCTCGTCGACTCACTTCACTTGGCAAAAATGTGGCAATAATCAAAGAGTTTACTCAGCACAAGAAGCTACAGGTTGACCTCTATGTTTTGACAACAACAAAAGACTATTTCAATGTGCACATGATCAAATGGTGACAATCGATTTGTTTCCAAAATGGACTTCTATAGCTTTTAGAACTGCATAATATGGCGCCAAGCAAGCAGCCACTCTCTCTATTTGTTGGCACGACTTTACTTATTGAAACAATCTTCTTTCTAAATACAACACTTTGCACAAGTCGACTAAGTCTACGCATTGCAGCAAACAGAGGGACAAAGAGTCGCTTTGTCTCATAAATCTGCTTTGACCAATTCTTTGCCTTGTTGTTATCACTTCCTATTCTCATGCGCTTTATTCTCTATGAGTTGGCATAGTATTCTATTGCTTCTCCACTATGATATATGCCCTTTTAAGTTGAATAAGTCACTGCTCATAAAGAGTCTTCCAATAATATCAACTAAATTCATTACCTTTATCGGCCTTAATATGTTGCACAATATAATTGTATATAAGTCAGCCACTGTCATATACCATTATATGTAACATTCGACCGATAATACTTGCATATCTTATATACAAATCAACCTTTAACATTGAGACTATGCGTTGTTATAAAATTCTATGCAAAACCTTTTAAACTTTGAAGCATCCTTTATTAATATGAATGCATGAATTCAATGCCATTCATAAGTATAGCTCGCGCCTTATCTAGTATATGTGCTAGCTTATATACATAATACTTATGCTATATATATAGCGCTACATTCATTAGTTTAAGCGCTTATATAGTATATAAATATAAACACTCATATATATATATATATATATATATTTACATATACTCACGCTAAATTGGCCTATGATATATATATATCAGTCAAGTATGTATACATTCAATATACAAATGTATACAAATGAGTCGACATTCACATAATAATCATTATACACACACACACACACTCCTCTATATAAGCATTAATGCTCGTGTGTGTGTGTGTATAGACACATATATACACATTGTTTAAAGCAATAAAGCAGTAATGCATTTGATAAACGAACGATTGCATCCAAATGATATATTCACAATAATATCATATTAAATAGCTTATATACACATATGCATACTTATACATATATCAATATACCTGTATAGTCACTCATCGTGTCGACATATACACATATATTGACATTTACATATACATATGCATATACTTCCAATCCACACGTTCAACCATATAATGAAGCATAGTAACATAGAGAAGAACTCATAATCTCCAAACATATAAACATCATCCAAGAATGCACTCTATAGTAATCATGACCCTTACTAATGTAAACACATTACGCTAAGGATGATTTACCAATTCCCAACACTATGACTAGACTCAACCATTCTATTGTGAGTGTGTGTGTAGTTCAAATAGGTTTCATTTAGGGTTATCCGACCAAACATTTCTCTTGAGTGATACTTCCCCTCCACCTGGAGGATTGAACCTGTTCCTGCAACCAACTCAACACATTTGCAATGATAGTTAGACCTTCACAATAAATCCACATGCATCATAAACTTTAGCATATTCATAAAGCAATCAATGCAAACATATTTACTCTTTCAAAGCCATATTAAACATTTATCAATACTTTCACATAATACCTATTTCAGTATTTCATTCTTTTAGCAAGCATATCAAACTCATGATTGCATTTACCGTCCTATTTACCTGTGAAGGTAAAAGTAAACCAGTAATAACAAGATGGGGTGTGACACTATTGTATTCGGTGTTGCAATTACTTTATATTGAGTTAATTTTCATCGTGGTTTTTCCCTTCTTGGGTTTTCCACGTAAATCTGGTGTCCTATTGTGAATGGTGTTGATGTGTTTTAGTTTTTGTTATTTACTTTCATGCTAAATCATTCTAACAGATTAAATGTTAATTTAGTTGAAGTGGATCTTAATGTTTATGAAGGTTTTGAAGTTTTAATGTACAACTAATTCACCCCCTCTCTCAGTTGAAAACCTCGTGTAGAGGTTGGGGGCCTTCCTTATAGGCCATATTCTTGCATATTTATTATAAACCATTTACTATTGAATAGCCCATAATAGAGGGGCATAATGTGACTATTGGTCGAACCATTAAGGGGTGATATTTCTATTTTTTAGCATGCTATGTTAATGAGTAGAAGTGGCAACTAAACTTTAGGTTTCAGTTAGAATTTAATATCAACGGTTAAGGGGAGAAGTCACGAGCTAAAGGGAGGTCAAACAAATCATTGTTATTATTCATTTTGATGTTTTTTCTTGAGCAACGATGAGTAGGAGATAGATAGAGAACATTGGACTATGTATGGGCAGTTTGAAAGCATTATATTTAGGCAACGTTGCATGAGTTAGCATAGTTATTATGTATCATTGATTAGTATTGAATGTTTTAAGCAATTCAAAGAAAGAATAACACAGGTATGTGAGGTATAGAGATTTTTATTGCAATGTAATCGAGCCACATATACACAATATATATAGAAATTACTCTTCAGTTTAAACAAGGATTTTATGTTGTTAGTTTGTGGTATCTACTAAAGAAGTTTTACAAGTGTTAGCGAATGAATTGGCCCTTATTGAAATACTATAATATCAACTCCATAGCCCATCTTAATAAGGTCAATATCACCAACAACTTTGGAAAGATCACAATTTCATTTGTGATTTTCCTCTAAATTTTATCAAGGTACAACTCCCTCAAAGATTATAATTGACTAAAATAGAATACACTTTTAACCAAAAAGTGGGGAAATGTCAGTTAACACCAATCCATAAATATGAGACCAATGCGATTAATCAAATGAAACAATCAATATCCTAGCACAAAGACTAGAACTCATGATATTAGATAAATGTTATTTTGAAAGAGTTGATCTTAAATACAACAAGTGAATATGATATCAAGAAATCATCTTTCACAGAAAACGAATTCAACTACTGTCTCAGCCCATAGATTTATTCAATAGAACATCACATCCATGATTCTAAGTTCAAAAACAAAGAATAACTTGAGTTTCAAGATTCAATTCAATTCAAAAATGTTCCTTATTCCCTTCTTTACATCACAGTCCAAAAATGAAACAAAATTTAGACCCCTGAAGAGTCATTAGAACTATATTTTATAAGAAAAACTCTTGGAGCTTGGTTGTTAAAGTAACAACCATCCTGTCAAGTGGCAGTTTCGTGACAACTAATTTCCCACTTAGAGAGGTTGATAAACAAAGAACATTAAGGACTAGCATTAATATCATCATTACATTGCCTCTCTTGATATGATCTTTACAATCAATCGAAGCATTTTTTGCTTATAATTCTGCCTCGTTGCTTGACGTACATGCAAATGGGATGTAACTCCTAGAATTTGCATTAAAGAAATAAATATGTCTGTCATTTTACTCGTGCAGACCATCTCTATAAGGTAAACAACTTGAAACTTCAACAAGTTGAACTAAAGAATTTAATACACCAAAGTCACATTGACAACCCTCTTCATTAAATTCTCAGGGCACATTATTGTCCTTGCAATCACCTATTATTCCCAAGAAAATATCCAATGTAAATCATCTATCATGCCACTCAATTTCTATAAATACCAAAGCAATTGCTTTCATATTCACTATTTGGATTTTGTTCTTTGGAGATGGAAAGCACTAAGAGTCATGCTTCCTCGAAAGGGGATTTCATCACAATTGAGGGAATGGAGTGCAATCAGTTTTAGAGATGGATGACCAACCAACTGAAGGATGTTTTCATGGTTCACAGTGACGTTGAGGAAGGAGTGCTGAGGAAGATCATTGGAGAGAACTTCATAAATCGTGTCCATGTGCATAATGTTGAGCTTTTGGAATGCTTCACATACAATGTAGTTCGCACTTCTGGCAAATGTGAGTGGGGAGTGAGGGTTGTAGAGCGATTGGTTTGACTAGAGTATCAAGCAAGAGTGAGGGCAGCCATTAGAGGGTTGAGTGCATTTCATAGTACATGCCTGGTGGGTGATGACATTTGCATTGCAATGACGCTTCACAATGACATTACTGAAGAGGTGGTGGTTCTCCTTCATGCTAGATTAGAATGAAATGACATGGGGTTGTTTTCCCATTTTGTGCAGTCCAATGAGAATCTACTCTCTCCAACCCAAATTGAGTGCCTACAAAAAGTAGTAGAGGGGATTCGCATTGTCATCTTCATCCTTTGTGTCTAGAAGAAGAATGTAATGGAATTTCTATTTTGAATGTAAACACGACCTTTGTAATACCATATATAAATATATAAAGCATTTGTATTTCAATTGTGTGCTTTGATTCTTCATGTGAATGCCATTTTTTTCTCTTTTTCACACTTTACTTTGATTGATGGTACTGTTCATTCTTAATGACATTTACATTTGTCCTTGATTAAGTATGCTTGTCTACGATTAATAAATGTCATTTTCAAAATGATATCAAACTTACAAACTATTTTCAGTACACCATTGGCGCCCGCCATGGTTTAAGTAACCTGCTCCTTTACTGCTTACAACCTTTTTAAGTTTTGCTTATGAACCAACTGCCTAAGTGCTTGTATTATCAGTTAGTGGGAAGGTTCATGAAACCATGTCGAAGACTAACAAAGGTTTCCAAGCCTTTTGTAAACTTCGACATCAACAATCTTCTCTTGGACATTTTTACTTTTTCAAATAGGAGCAATCTTTAGGGTGGTTTTAATAACTTCATCGGGGATCGACAACACCTTAGAATCTTGGATAAATAAAACACATTTAACTTTTTCACAAGGCATCGACATGAGAAAGGGTTATGATAACCTCGTCAGTGACTAACGAGGTTCATAAAACTTGGGAAAACATCGACAAAGCTTATACTTAGGAATTTTTATGCTAGATACATAAGCTTTACATCATGTGACTGGATCTTGAGTAACAACAAGCGAAATATAAGTTGAGACATTGGCAAGTTAAGTTTTCTTGGGAAAGCCGAGTTGAGCACTATAATTGTGTTCAGGATTTTCCAAAAGTGCAGAAAGAGAGAATTATAGAGGCATGCATCTATACTTTATTTTCCTAAATAATTTTTTACTTAAATATGGAAATTCTAATATGGAAAAATGAAAGAATAGTTTATTATGATGAATTTTATATGCTAAAACAAAGAAAGAACAATCTGATTTTTACAAACTTATGCAAGAATTTGTTTAATCTTTCTTTCATTCTGCAATGGGCAATAGAGTAGAGAATTAATTCTCGGTTGTGTTAAGTTAAATGATTTTTTTTGTTTTTCTCAGGAAGAGTATATTTCCAATTTGTTATATAAATGTATATATATGTTCATATCGAAATATATATAAGTATATATATGCATATATACGTATATATTTATATTAAGAATGTGTAAAGGATATTTTATGTTATGTAATTACAAAATTAAAAGATAAGTTTAATGCTTACTCTATTGAGTTGACTAAAAGAAATCAGTTTTATAATTTGATTTGTTGAAAGATGTTTAAACACCTCAATATAGTACTCTTTCAAATAAAAGTACTTGGTATTATATATTGTAAGTTTTTACCAACACTATTATTGTGTTCTTCTACAAAAAACCAAGAGGAAAAACATAGAGAAATATAAGCTATTTTAAAAGAAGTTATGTTTTTTATAGATGAACAATATTATTTTAATTTATTCATTTGACAAGTTGTCAAGAACTTATGTGTAAGGAAAAGTGTCTCGAGTCGATGACATGGTTTGAAAACATTATAAACTATTTGTGCATGAAAATAGGAGAGTAATTTTCTCTTAGGATTTGAGTGCAAACACTTGTGAACAAGTGGTAGTAGCCAAGTCCCAAGATGTTGCGAGAATGTAACATGGGTGTTCAATGTTAGGAAAACATTTCCATCTTAGTCATTTACCGACTTTAATAAGTTATATTTTTATGATTTAATATCCTTAAGAAAGGTTAGACAAATAATCAACCAGTCAGTCATATGATAAACCTTAGGTCAAAGGTAGTTTCCAAGTCAAGTTAGAGGTGTGTGAACTTATGAACTCACTTCCTAAGGAAGTGTGTGATATATTTCAAATCTTTGGCCAAAGTAATGTAAAAGTCTCTATTTGCATTAGTTGGTTCACCATGTTCCAGAATGCATATCCAGTCAGATTGGTCATAATTAGTTAGGGGTGATCCCACAATATTGGTTTACAATTTTTGGCCAAATTGGACATAGAACTAATTTTTTTTAGCTAAATCTTCACTTTTGGGCACCTATAGCTACTAAACCATGAGGAATTTGAAGATGATGCAAACTAGTGATTTGTGACATTTTTTCTGTAGATTCTAAATATATTTTAAAAAAAAAACAATCAAATAGCATTTATTTTTCCATCTCCTTCGAAAACTAGTTTTTAACAGTAAACACCATTTTTAAAGAGTGACATGTACTTGCTAACACAACTTTTTTTCCATGAACGATAAAATTATATTTTTTTCGAATTTATATTCATAACTACAATATCTAGTGCATGCAATTGGTTTCATAGTGTTTTATTGAATATTTTTTTCTTAATTAACTTTTGAAGTCAGACTAGTTACAATTTAGACATAGGTTTACTTGCTAACACAACTTTTTTTGTATGTATCGAAATTCACTTTTTTTGTTGAAGATCAAGGAAATCAACATCTAGTGCATAGATATTTTTCAAAATTTGTTTTGATAATATGTTATTTTTCCACATGTGCAGAACAAAGAGCTTGATTTTTGGTGAAAAACCTATGTTTAATTAAACTAAAAAAATCCATAATACAACCAAAATATATTAAAATTATATTCAATGGATAGCTTGTTCTGAGGACTACCATCATCCAATTGGGTTTGTGAAGTTTCCTCCATTTTCATCCTCAACCCGAGCTTTGAAAGGAAAATTTTTACAAAAAATTGGTAGAAGAGGGGGAGAAGGGAAAAAAAGGGGGGTTCTAGCGAACCCCCCTTCGCTAGAAGGGGGGTGGTTCACTAGAATCCCCCCCCTCCTTCTAGCGAAACCCCCCCTTCTAGCGAACTACTGGGCCTTCTAGTGAACCCCCTAAAGTGTTTTCCCTCTGAAAATGCATTTTTCCTTCCTCAAACTAATTGTAAACTAGTTTTATGGGATCAACTTTAGAGATGTCTAAAGTTGTATGGTCGATTGGTTATGTAGGACACAACACTAGAACTCAGATGGCATGTACGTGTTGGTTCCTTTGTCTCTAATCTTTGTGAAGGGTGGGGCCACTTTCAATTGGAACGTGTGTGGGTACCGTTGGTCTATGGTTGGAAGTAAAGCACTTGGGTGATGCTCTACTTCTTGCAGATAATAATCTTGAGGCTTGTGAAACAAAAGAAAATTTCCAAAATCTTATTAACATTTATTGTATTATGTAACTTGTATACTTGGAAAGTATTTCATATATGAATTGTAATTGAAAAAAATCTTATTTCTCAAAGTTGAAATTAATATGGTTCAAATTCAAAATTTGTATTATTCATTTATATATTGATCATGTTTGTTAAATGATATTTGAAAGTGAAAAATTTTGCTATCCTATTTTTAAGCATATGTTTATTTATTTCTATGGTAAAAACCTAAGTATTTATTGTGTAGTCTAAGTGAATTTGTTACACCTCTCAATGAACAACTTGTGTGTAGTAGATTGGAGCAGCTAGATAATCCTTAACACCATATGAATAACCTAGAAATATTGAAGGCCTACTTTTTATATCTATGGTCTCACATTTCTTTGTAGGAATGTGGACCCATGCCAAAGAAGCAAAAAAATATAAAGTGCTTAATTTTTGGTTTCTAACCATTCCAAACTTAAAAAATAGTGTCTCCTTTCAAGGTTTGATGAGCAACATAGTTCTAAATATAGCAAGCACAATCTATGGCCTCCACCCTATATTGAGGTGCAAGAGATTTGAAGTGTGTCATGCAATTCATCATTTCCTTCAAAGACCTATTATTTTGTTCTACCACATCATTTTTTAAGGACTATATAGAAATTCACATTGCAAATCAATCCCCTCTATAATGTAAAATTACTCCAAGTAATGGTTGATATACTCACCATTACTGTTAATGCACAAAACCTTGATGGTTTTCCAAAACTATTTCTCTATAAAAATATTGAAGTCTTGGAAGTTCTCAAAGATCTCAAACTTTTTCTAAGAAAGTACACCCAAGTATACCTAGAAAATTCATCAATGAATTTCAAATCATCTCTAGTCCTATTGAAGGAAGGATGTGAAAATGAACTATCTGAATCAATATGAACCAACTCTAGTATTTTTGAAGCTCTTGATGCCTTGCCTTTGGAAAAATTCCCTTCAGGTTGCTTACTAAGAATGAATCCCTAACAAACACTATCAAAAAAGAAATTATAAGGCAACCATATAACCATGCTCTATTAGTTGAGATCCTACAAGTACTAGTAGTTAAGATGGCCAAACCTCCCATGCTATAGCTTACTTCATTGGAATGAGAGAAAAAATTGAAGGATTATTAGGAATAAAATGAGAAAAGAGATAGAGCCTAGACTGATGATATGCTCTCCCCATTGCAACTATATAACCACTTTGCTTCTCATTGATAACCATTAAATCGAGAATGAACTCAAATTGTTTACCTAAACTTGTGTGAACGATTTATTAAAATGATAGGAGATTAGTTGGCAATGGAGGCAGAAAACATCCTAAAATGTGTCATCCCCCACATTAATAACACTCTCCCACACACATCAACAAGAGTGTTGTCACCCATCAAAATAGTTGGAATAATATAAGGCTCCAAAGATGTGAACTCAACTTGAGATGAAATCATGTGTCGTGAAGCGCTCAAATCAAGAATCCAAGTGAATAGTGTATAAACAACTACTATGAGGGCCTTGTCATTTCCTTTCCTCTTACTATTATCATTTGCTTTATTAGACCCCTCATGTGAACTCTACTTTATTGATTCAAGAACACTAATATTATTCTTCTCTATAATGTGTGCCAAGTGATCTACCCATTTCTTAAAATATTTATGTTCATCATGGCTAGGCATCTTGCAATAAGCATATTTGGCCTTTTGCTTCTTAGGCTTGTAATCTTTTGAATAAAAAGGCTCAATGGCTACTTTTGAGGTAGATGATTTTTAATCTTTCTCCTTCCCATTTTTATACTTCTTATCCTTATTACTTAATCATTTTTGTTCATTTGTACCTTGATTGACATCTAAGGCATGTGACTTAAAGGATTTGAGAGTGCCTATTTAGATGAGCTTCTCTTATTTTTGAATGATAAAAATGACAGTCATCCAAATTTTGCATGATCAGTTGAGTACAAAGAGCACTCTTGGTAGCATAAAATGTAGAAAATTGGGCGCCTTTGCAATTTCACATTGTGTTTTAAAACTTTTTTAGTGTCCATTCATGTATCATGTTTTAGGTTCATTGTAGCTTAAATATTGGCTTGTCTTCCTTTCACCAAGGTTTGCTAATATTTTGTAATGTGATATTGTTTTTGTTTCTATTTTCGGAAAACATGCCAAATTTTGGTGAATTTTCTTAGGAAATGAGTGTGACACACTTGCATCCTTTTTTTTAAAAAAAAAATTTGAAACGTTGGTTTCTCACTCAATTGTATTTTTCCACCTATTATAATGTTTTCATAGAAAACTAACACCCTTTGCATGCAAATTCAACCCAATAGTCCCCTCATATCCTTGTGAAATAACAATTTTTGGATCTCTTAGCTAATCTCTCTTGGAAAAACCCCATTGCAACTCCATTACAAGGTTGAAGAACTCTTTTTTTTCTAAAACGATATCTCTTTCTTAGCTTCATTTTGGAACACATTGTTGCTTTACATCATTTGTTGAAGCTCACAAAGGATTGTGTTGGCTACACTTTAATCAAATCCTCAAAAGAACTCACTATTTATCTCCTACATCAAGTGCTTGGTAATATTGTTCTTATTACATTTGAATAATATTACTATAATTTTTGTATTGCATTTTTCATTATCTTTTGGAAAATCTCTTGGTGTAGACCACTAATTATTTATCAATACACACACTATTGTATTTCTTGTAGACTAGGGTTAATACTCATATATTTATTAATTTTCCATTGCTCTAAATTATTAGATGCATATAGGATAGGAGCACAAACCATTTTTACACTCTTTATCATCAACTAATTATGGAGGTCAAAGACCAATACAAGGCTTGGCCACTCTTGGTAAGCTCCTAAACAACCCCAACTATTTGACTTATTTGTTGTAGTTGCATGTAGTTTGGGAGCATTCAACTACACAGAGGTTTTGCAAGTGTTTCCATATTCGTTGTTTATTTATTTTCTTCATTTAAAGTAATGTAAATCTTATTATTTATCTCATCTCTTCATCTTTTTGTCACTTGGAATACCATTGGTATGTTCATATTTCTGGTTATATAGAGAAGTAAGAAATTGGACCGAAATACAACATTTTATGAAATTTTCTTAAAACTTTGGACAATATGGATGACAACATGAAACTTAGAAGTTTTTGTAATGCATTGGAATCCCAGACAAATTTCTCCATCTTTTGGTGTTAGATTCCATTTTTTGTTATCATTTTCTATTTTGGAATAAATTTTTGTAAATGTGTACTCTAATTCTCAAAAAATAGCATTTTATTGACTCTTTCAATCTTTAGCTTAGTGAAAGTTTTCCATTCCCAAGTTTATAGAATTTTTGGGGTTTCTAGAGCAATATGTGCATGTATATAGGGGACCAAAAAGGGGTCAAAAGTAGCCACCTTTTTTTTAATTAGTAAAAAATAATTTTGGACAAATAATTGAAGATACGCATATTAAAAATTTGAAGATGTGACAAAAAAAGATTCACAGTGCTTAGAATTTAGTTTTTAAACTATTATTTTTAAATTAATGGTAAAAATCAAGAGATTTAAATAGGGAGGGTGCAAAAAGTGCCCCTATTTTTTGTCAAAAAGAGAACATAATGTTTGGTATTCTCTCCTAATGTTGACTTTTCTTTAAATATTTAACAAATCACTTAGGTGGAAAATTATTTAACATCATGTAGTTTATGCTTGATGTTTTTGTCAAAGTACATACACACACATATAGTTGAGCGTAATCCTCCCTCTTCTATTTGTGTCATGTCCCTCCTACATGTGTTACATCCAATTGAACCTATAAACATATCGCTCTCTACTTGTGTTGCATCTATATTTGCTTGTAGAATATCTCACTCCATCTCTAGAGAATCCCTCTAATCTCACACATATGCAAGCTTTGTGTGGATGCTCTCTATAGAATTTTCGATCTCTAGTACCCCTAGTCACTACCTCTACATATACATTCATATTTGTATTAGGCTATCTCTACCCTACCCTCTATCATATCCTCCTTAGGCTCCCCATGATCAAATTGCCACTATTGGAACCACTTATAACCCCATGCTCCTACCTCCACACTGTAGTCGACAACACTATGATATCAACACTTCTTGAATTGTGGACCCCATATCCCTAGGCCTCAATATTATTAACTACTTGATCTTGATTCCTACCCACTAAACCTCATACCAAACCATTTCCCTTAAATCTATCACATCCTATCACTCACCCCATCATACTAGCACTAACATGATCCAATTATAAAGCACCTCATACTTGCTCAATCATGGCCCCTAGTGCATGATCTCTGTCACTACCTACACCCAAACATGGAGTGAGGTGGGGATGTATTACTATGACTTGAATTGCCTTAGCACCTTGTCTAGTCTATATCGCTCAATAATGTACTGCTACCACCTAATGATATAGCATGGAATCCATTTGAAGCTCAAGTAAAATTTGTCATCTATTCTAACAAAATGTGATAGATAATCTCCTCCAAGTGTCTCCACCAACCACCCTACATATCATCCATCCATTTATTGTTGGCTCTTCTACTACCCTTGTTGCTCACTCCCCCTCAAGTCGACCAACTACAATGTACTCCCAAGCCCCTACCTATAGCAATATGAAGATGCTATGCTCCACCCACCCTGAGTGTAAATACTTTACAAGTGTGCTAACATACACATGGCTCATGTAAATAATGTACCCTCTCAATCAATTCATAGTCTAGTATTTATTAAAATCAATAGTGCTTTAGTTTCTTAAATAGCTGATAATAGTTTAGTATTTTCCTTGGAATTAGATTATTTTCCTCACTCTATGTAGTGACCAGTCTAGGGAATATGGACAATTTTGTGACCATGTATTTGTCCTATACTTGGAAACTTGTAATATGAAATCTATAGACATATGTTATTTTTTTTTAGACTGTAGGAATCAATCGGGTATCTGTCCCCCTATAAATTGCAATGTGCTTGGTAAAGCATTTTCACTTGACCGGTGGCACTGGCATGACATGCCCTCCAGTACCACAAGGATGGTGGGGAGACTATACCTCATGACCTCTTGCCTGCAATAGGATGCTTTAGCCAATCGAGCTAGTCCCACCACCCCAATAGACATATGTTATTTTCTTTGCTATATTCACCTTAATTTCTTTACTTCCTAATATTTGACAGTTACAATAGTATTTACAAATACCTTGGTAAGGCTATCAATATGTCAAAAGGGGTCATATTATCCTAAATTAACCTAAGGAAATGTGTACAAATGATATAAAACAACACTCTTCAAACATACAAATGCTCTTAGTATGATTATGTATATCTATGTTGCTTTTAGCGCACATTCAAAAAAAGTGTTATAATGAAAATAATACTTAAATTCATTGATGCAATAAAATGTATAAAATAAATAAATTGAATTCCTTTAAATGCATTACACAAATTTGTGTTTAGTCAGTCGTAGGCACGAAGGGTATAGGCAATAGTTAACTAAAATCAATTTTAAAAATTTGAATTTGGTGAGGACAAGCCAATGACTATAAGGATGTCCCCACAACCATGAAATAATGTTAAAACATGAAAGGGGACAAATTTAAGTGGGTAACATGTGTATTGAAATATGTGCATGCATAGGTGTAATAAATAAATGACTAGGATGAATGTAGAGGAATGTGAAAATATATGGATGAGAGTAAGTGGTAAGCGTCTAATAACATGTGTAATGGGTAGATGGGTGACATAGGACAAGAGACTCAACTTGTAACAAACCCGGTGTTCTACTTAGAAAAATTCAAAGTTTTCACCACAAGTGAATAACCCATGATGTCATAGCTTAGAAATAAAAAAAATTCTTTCCATAATGTAAATTACATGCACATTTGAAATAACACTATTTCCAAACTTCCATTATATTTCATTGTAATTTCACAAATCTTTCCATAACATAGATTTCATATTGAATGAACTCAAGTTTATCATTCATGATTACATCCTTCCATATCAATGGGTACATGATACATATATAGCTCTTTTGAGCTTCATCTAGAAATAGATATACAAGTTGTTCCTATTGCTGCCACAATGCTACATACACTGTGGATGTCCTCGCTTCTTGGTGCATACACTCCAATTGTCACCAATATTGGTGCAAATATACACAAACTTGGATCACCAACTGATGAGGAGAAGCATCACTCAAACACTTTTTTGCTAACTACGGACTCAAATGTGGTCCCTTGCACATCTATCACACATGACAATATGGCCCTACCCTTCAACAAAGAGATTGGTTGGTAAACCCCATACAGTAGCCTATCTAAGTTTAGTGTTGTGTCCTACAAACCATAACCTAATCATACATTTGTTTCCCCTACAAGTATGAAAATCCTGAACTAGAATGCATAAATGGGTCATAGTGAACTGACAATGTAAACAATGGCAACTTACACTAGTTTGGCCAAAGTATTCTCACCCAGTACTTTGAGTGACAGTCATCCTATTCACATACACTTCTACAGCTCAGTTTGGATTATGACCATTCATATACTATGTTTAGGTAATTTCCTTCCATAGGCAGTCTTTAACCTCAGAAATAACCTATTCTCTTTTTCCCAAAACACAATGGTATCTCTACCAATATAGCCTAAGAATAAGTTACCCCCTTCAATGGGAAATCCAATCCCAGAGATAACATATGAGATTTTCTAGTTTACAAATTAACTTTGTGTAAACAAGTTATTCACTTCAAAAGACAACCTAGTTCCAAGGATGACTTTGTAATCTAAAGTATAGCTACATAAGCTTTATCTACTCATAGATTAAATATTCATAAGTAACTGACTCCAATCAGTAATATATCACATTAATAACTGATCTCATCAAGAATATATCCACATCAATGAATGACCTCAATCGAAGAATAATCATATCAATAGATGATTCCATTCGAGAGTGTATTCTCCTTCATTAAAAGGGTTTAAACAAAGAGTCTACTATTGTCAATACTATAACTTTGTATTAAGAGTGTAATGCAACTAATCAAGTAGCAACTCTAACTCACTAAGTATTTCCCATCTACGTTCCAAACATATAGTATTCCATAAACTCAAGTGATTTAGATTAATCACAAAGGTGAGTTTTAACCTTGATACATCCTAATCTTAGGATAAAGTCATCAACCAATGACTAGTCTGATTATATAGGTTAATCTAACCCTATATGTTCCAATCAAAACCAATTGAACAACTCAACCAAGAAGGTTATTCCCAACCAATAGGTTTCAATGAGTAGTGTTACTAATTTTTAGCCACCAACTAAATTAGTAAAGTTTTATTAAACAATTATTAAATTGGGGTGAATTTTTTTTTGATATTTGAGAAAATCAGATAAGAAAAGCAGACATTCAAAGATTTATCAGGTATAGGTACATGTTTCATGGCTAGTTCATCATGTTCAACATTTTAGCATGTGGTGTAAAATGAGATCCCACAAGGGTTGAGCCCATCATACTACATTCTTAGATTTAAAAGATGCAATGAATAGTGGTCGTGTGTTTCAATCATATCTTAAAAACTATGATTTGGGTTTTTGTGATTTTTGGATATAATTTATAAAACAATGAAGCAAAAAAACCCTTTAAATTTTTCACCAACTCAGTTCGTATTTTTTGAGAAATATTCACCACTTCTAAGGGAAAAGATAAATCCACCTTTTTAGGAGGATTGTAAGGCTCAAAGGGTAGTTCTACATTAGTTTTGAAGTCCCACATGAGTTGGCTATCAGTCAAGGGGAGTTTTGGACACTTAATCACTCAATTTTCTCCAGTTTTCAGGCCTTTTTTACATGTTTTTCAAAATTGCACAACCAAACATGATTCATCATGCATATTGGTGGAGTTGACAGTTAAGTCTCAATATTATTATTTAATTTTAAAGTGAAAAACACTTAGCTTGTATTTTTTGCATGATTTTAAATAAAACAAAATATGTAATTAAATATTAAATGCAATATTTTATTACCTTAATATTTACCATGTAATGTAAACAAAAAGAGAGCCCATATGATAAATATTAAAATAAATTGATTATCTTTAATATTTAATCGAATAGTCCCTTTTTCCCAAAATTATGCAAAGAAAAAATGGAGCAAATGGTGAGACATAACTATAGTTTCACATTAACTTTGGAATTCAGATATTTTGACTTTAGTTATCTCCTTTTGGCTTTTTGAAGCCCTTTATTGTATATAGGAAAAAGACTTATTATTTTTTCTTTAGTTCTTGATGATTTTTCCTTTGCATTTCTGCAAAGAAGAGATTGATTTTATAACTCATATTTTTCACAGTATTTTATACAACTTTATAGGTTACTTAGTATTGTTATTTGCAGAAGTTCCTTCAGAATAATCATTTGAATTCAGTGTTTGCCTCTTCAATTTCTAGTGTTTTGTTTCTTCTAAATGATTTTATGCAAATTTATTGTGTTTTAAATATGAAACCTTTAAATTTTTGTCTCATTTCCTGGATGCATGTACACAAAAACAATTTCTTCACAGGTCATAGATTGTGTTAAATTTATCTCTTCTCTTAGGTTGTGAAACTCAGTTTCCTTCATAAAGAAAGATTAAACAAACTTTTTTGTGAAATATTTATGTAATTAAGGTACTCAAATTGAACTGTGTCAACAAATTTCTGAGAGTATTAGTTGTGAAACAACTTGCATACTAGTCATCATTTAGGTGCATCATCGTAGTTTAAATTTTAGTTTATGCATTCAATTCAAGTCTTCTTCTCTTTTCCATCAAAATTACAGTCAATCATTAGACGATCATAAAAGAAGTCATCCTATAATCCAGAGCTTAACTTTCAACATAGGGTACCCACAACCTGAAAGTTTTCCCATGTTACACAGGATTGCAAAGCATCTTTTCTTTCGTATTCATGTGCACTCTTGTTGATAACAGTTTTTAGTACGCCCGATGGGACTCTGAAGCATACTTTAGAGAAATAATTCAAATTGTAAGTTGTTGTTCTAGTATATATAGCATCGTATTTTTCCTTTTAGAGGTTATAGTTTATACCTGGCGACTCTGAGCACAATCTACTAGTTTTAAGCAGAAAAAGTGTTGATTTTTATGAAAAGAGCATGTCTCATCTCCATTTCATGAAAGTCCTGCTTATCCACATCCATATTAGGCCAGTTATACTGCTGATTTTATCTCAAACAACCATGCAACAACAAATAACCAACATGCTTATTATGCTTACCACCTACCCACCCCTACTCAACCTTCATATCAACATTTATATTTCCAAAATCAGCTCCAAGAGGTTGATGATATGAAAAATAACATGAATGACACCAAGGACATATTGTTAGACATCACAAAGAAAATAGAAGAGTTCATGAGGCAACAAGAGCTTGATATGCAGCAACAGGAGTTAGATTATTGGGCTTATCTTCATGAGCAAGAGTCAGAGACATAAAGAATATTGTTTGAAGAAAAACTCAAGAGGGAGTTAGCTACAAAAGATGTAGAAATAAGGCTAAAACTTGTCAAACAAGAGATTCCCAAGGTTAAAATTCCAAGTTTCAGTCAAGATGAGTCTCCTATGTCTTCCAATTTCAAAATTCCAAGTTTGAGGAGCTTCCTTTCATTTCAAGAGCCTGTTATTGAGCAAAAAACTAGCCCAACTCTTAGTTTTCCAAACCCATTTTTTGGAGAAGGTATTCCTATGTTCAAAACACTATGCTTTATACAAGAGGAATTTATTCTTGAGCAGGTTCAACCTACAATCCTTCAGGAGCAACCTTTGCCCAAACTTGTGCAGTCTCAATAACCAAAACAAAATCAGAATTCTTGTTTAGACACAATAATTCCATCTATAGAAGAGTCCATTGATATCTTGATTTCTCAATATAATCAAGTTGTAGATCAAGAAATTGAGGAGGTTGTAGTTGAAAATCAACAAGTTTTAGATCAAGAAAAGGTTGATGTTTTTTATGATTTAACTGATATGATTAACGAACTTCCATGTTTTGTTGATAATGAGAAAGAAGAGTCTCACATCACAGTAGTATTAGCCTCAAATCAACAAGAAGGTAAAAAAGGTGATGTTCTAACCTCTCATCAAGGCTATAATAAGGTAATAAACAATTCTCTTCCACAACAAAACAAAAATCAGAATGAAGATGACTCATTTTGGGATGAGCTTGAGGTATTTGTTTCAAGTTTAGACTTTAGACAATCATCTTTTGAAGAGAAAAAGACAGGACAACAGGTAGTTGAAGTAAAAAAAGATGTTCATGTTAAAATTTTTGTTGGTTTATTTGATGAACTTCCAAGATTTGTAGGTGAAGATGAACAATGCATCATTAAACTAACATCAACGCCCAATTTTGAGCAATAAGATGAAGGAAATCAGTTTGACAAGGTGCAGATCCAAGAAGAAACAAATGAAAATAGTCATGTAGAGCAAGAAAAATAGCAAATCACATATTTTGAAGCTATGATCTTTGAAGACCATCATGAAAAAGAGTTAGAACATACTTTCTATGATAAGGTTGATCATGATACAGACTTATTCTCAAACATCACTGAATTTTTTTACTTTAACAATGTTGAAAACTTAGCACCTTTCAAGACAAAGGATTGTGATCAACATAATTAGGCAACCAAAGAGGTTGTGGTTGAAGAGACAACACATGAGAAGGAAGCTAACAAAAAGAGTCATTGGTTTAGCATCTCAATAGGATGCCCAATCAGCATCTCTCCATAATAGAGTCCAAGCATGAGATTGAGATTAAAGGACAACAGGACCAACTTGCTCATTCACTCCAAACCAATAGGTTGGTTGATCAAAATCAGAGGGTGAGTGAGTTTGTTTACAATCTTCATGAAGAATTGCAACAATTTATTGAATATCTTCTTGTTATTCATCTAGTTTCACTTGTTCATAAACATGTAAATCAATGTTTTTTGTTGAGAAGGGGAAGCTACTTTAATCAAACAGTAAATAAATTTGTTTGAGGCTTTCATTGTTGTTTGGGTAGTGTAGGGTAGGGTAGTTTTCAAGCTAATAAGTGCTTTGAACACACTTCATTTCAGTATTGTTTTGTTTTTCAATAAAGTACAAATGTTGCACAATTTTATGCCTTTGTCTTACACAAAGTTATGCTAGTTTCTTTCAGTTTTGTTTGCTGCTAAATGGTTTCTACAGCTAAGTTACAGAGGTTTTTAGGAAAAAAAGATGGACTCTATGCCCAATGGATAAGCAAGAGAACTGATCTTATTTGTTTAGCAAACAAACACCCCAAAGAGGTTGCCAGAAATGTTACTAATTTTTAGCCATCAGTTAAATTAGTAAAGTTTTATCAGATAGTTATTAAACTAGGCTGAGATAAAAATTTGACATTTGAGAAAATCAGATAAGAAAAATAAACATTCAAAGATTTATCAGGTACAGGTACATGCTTCATGGCTAGTTCATCATGTTCAACATTTTAGCATGTGGTGTAAAATGGGCTCCCACGAGGGTTGAACCCAACATGTTACCTTCTCAGATTCAAAAGATGCAATGAATAGTAGTCATGTGTTTCAATCATATCTTGAAAACTACAATTTGGGTTTTAGTGATTTTTGAATATAATTTATAAAATAATGAGGCGAAAAAACACTTTAAATTTCTCACTAACCTAGTTCATATTTTTTGATAAATTTTCACCACTTCTAAGGAAAAAGACAAATCCACCTTTTTAGAAGGATTGTAAGGCTCAAAGGGTAGTTCTACATTAGTTTTGAGGTCCCACATGGGTTGACCATCACTCAAGGGGAGTTTTGGACACTTAATCACTCAATTTTCTCAAGTTTTGAGACTTTTTTTGCATGTTTTTTAAACTTGCACGACCAAAGGTGATTCATCATGCATATTGGTGGAGTTGACAGTTAAGTCTCAATATTATTATTTAATTTTAAAGTGAAAAACACTTAGCTTGTATTTTTTGCATGATTTTAAATAAAACAAAATATGTATTTAAATATTAAATGTAATATTTTATTACTTTAATATTTACCATGTAATGTAAAAAAAAAAGAGCTCACATGATAAATATTAAAATAATCATATTGATTATCTTTAATATTTAATCGAATAGTCCCTTTTTCCCAAAATTATGCAAAAAAAAACTGGAGTAAATGGTGAGACACAACTGTAGTTTCACATCAGTTTTGAAGTTCCAATATTTTGACTTCAGTTATCTCCTCTTGACTTTTTGAAGCCCTTTATTGTATATAGGAAAAAGACTTAGTATTTTTTCCTTAGTTCTTGATGATTTTTCCTTTGCATTTCTGCAAAGAAGAGATTGATTTTATAACTCATATTTTCACAGTATTTTATACAACTTTACAAGTTACTTAGTATTGTTATGTGCAAAAGTTCTTCCAGAATATTCATTTGAATTTAGTGTTCACCTCTTCAATTTTTGGTGTTTTATTTCTTCTAAATGATTTGATACAAATTTATTGTGTTTTAAATTTGAAACCTTTAAATTTTTGTCTCATTTACTCAATGCATGTACACAAAAGCAATTTCTTCATGGGTCATAGATTGTGTTAAGTTTATATCTTCTCTTAGGTTGTGAAACTCAGCTTCCTTCATAAAGAAAGATTAAACAAACATTTTTGTGAAATATTTATATGATTAAAGTGTTCAAATTGAACTGTGTCAACAAATTTATGATAGTATTAGTTATGAAACAACTTGCATAGTATTCATCATTTAGGTGCATCACCATAGTTTAAATTTTAGTTTATGCATTCAATTCAAGCCTTCTTCCCTTTTCCATCAAAATTACAGTCAATCATTAGAAGATAATAAAGGAAGCCAGCCTATAATTCAAAGGTTAACTTTCAACATAGGGTACCCACAACCTGAAAGTTTTCCCATGTTACACAAAATTGCAAAGCATTTTTTCTTTTGTATTTGGGTGCACTCATGTTGATAACAAGTAGTAAAGTATAAATACCAACCTAGTAGGTAAAACTCTACCCAAGATCTCATTCTTTAATCAGATAATACTTCTCAACCCTAATAGATTAATCTAAGCCTAGGGTTCCATTCAAGAGTATAGTATGATCAAGTGATCATTTACGTAAAGATATTTAATGTGGTTTGCATAACGCCACATCATATGTTTCATATCTTCCCTTTTGTAATGCTAAACCTATCATTCCTAAGGTTTCCTAGTATAATTAGATAATAGTGCCAAGTCACTTCATGACATTGACATATTTCACATTATACACATAGTCTAAACTATTTATGTATAGAACATCAATATCTAATTCCCATATAAGGTATATAGGAGTATTAAGACACTTCCCTTAATCATATTTTGTTATTTATGGTATGTAATACCAATGACTACCAAACACTCCTATTATGGAGTATATACAAACACTTTCATAGAAAAGCATAAATCAACTTCATTTCATTTCCAAAGCAAATGCTATGATTGAACCTAATGCATGCATTATTAAGCAGTTCAAACAAAGCATTCAAATCTTATTCTTTCATAAATAAAGAAAAATAAGAGAAGGTTAGATCCTCATGCCTGTAATAGGCTTAACCAATTGGCTAACTTGATGCACAACCTTCCAAAGCAGCGTCTAGCTTCACTTATCTCTCTCAAAGAAATACCTCACTTTGACTCCTTTCTCAAGATAACAACATGCACTCACAAAGTAATTCATAGCTCTCACACAAATACTCACAACTCTCAGAACAATTGTAGCAGAATAAGTTTGCAAAGAAGTGCATCCCCAAATGAGAGGACTAGCCTCTCTATTTATACAAGTAAATGAGACATTTCAACCTACAGAAAAGGCATGCCAATTGACAGCTTTCTCCATGCAAGTCGACACACTATATATAGATTAAAAGGTGATAGAAATCTAAGTGTAAACTCAGCACAAGATGCTATAGATCAACCTTTCTATTTGACAACAACAAAAGACTAATTCAAATGTGCACATGCCTAAATGATGACAGTTGAATTGCAACCAGGATAGAATTCCACAGATTTAAGAGCTCCTATAAGTTGGCGCCAAGTACTTAGCCAACTTCCTCATCTCTTGGCACAATTATTCTCATTGAAATAGTCTTTTGTTTACAGGAAACACCTATACCATGTCAACTTGGTCATAGTTTTACTGAGCAATAGGGCGGAGATGAGTCGCTCCACAATAGTAACGTATAATTGGTGCTTTGACCATTTTATAACTTGTATGTTTTTCCTATTATCATGTGTTCTAAATACTTTATGGTGCAAATTCTAACACTTCATCGCTTTACCATTATAATAAATGTGTTCCAAAGTTGGGAGTAATTCGCCGCTTAATAATAAAGATTTATTTCTATAGACACAAAAAATATATTGATTGATCCTATACACCTGATCCTGATTTTACTAACACCAGTTTGTCCTGAATCATCTCATTTACTAATCAATTTAGTTGAATAATATTTAATTCATCACATTTCATCTCTTAATTAAATAAATCAAATTTATCTGATTAAATCATCACCTCCTAATAATTAAATAAATCACTTTGTTTAATTAATCATATAGTCCCTCTTTTAATTAAATATTTCAATTTATTTAATTAAGCTCTAAAGTCATCTCCTTTAATTAAATAAATTAACATTTATTTGATTAAGTCTAACACCATCCTCTTTAATTAAATAAATCAAACTTTATTTAATTAAGTCTAAATCCATTATTCCTCTCATCTAAATCAAATTGTCAAATCAACTAATCTCCTTTTAAAATTAATCAAATCCTGGTTAATCCTAATCCTAATCCGTCAAATCCTCTAGATTTTGCAACTTGCTCATGAAAATCAATTTAATTAATGAATAAATTTTCAATTTTCATTCAAAAAGGCATCAAAGTGGGAATATTCTCCAAGTTTGAATTCTCCCCCCAAAAGACTTGTCCTTCCAACAAGGCATTAAAGGCCTCTTACATGTCATTTTCTTGAGCCAAGTGGCATTTAATTCATTTCTTCTCTCCCTCCAACTTGTCATTTCTCCAATTTTGAATTTCCACCTAATTGCATTAATGTGCACATTCATCCAAATGTGCTCCACCTTTGTCCACTCACATGTTGACAAGTGGCATTGTGTTATTGGTTGGCGTTTGATCCCACATTCATCCATTTTGCCTCATCCTCCATCATTCTCTTCTATAAATAGAAGGCTCTCATTTGGATTTTGGATCCACAACTTCATGCAGCATTATTATCTTCAAGTTTTTGAGCAATTTTCATCCATCTTTATCCACTTTCATCAATTTTCATGATTTCATAGCTAGGTTATGGAGAAATTTCATCAAAGAGCATCAAATCTTCATCATTGATCATCAAGCTTGCAAGGAATTGGGAAAGGGCCATTTTCCACATCAAAATGGCACCAATTCCCCCATGGGATTGAGAGTTTGTTTATTTCGAGCAAGATTAGATAGTTTTTATTCATGTTCTTCATTTATTTCTTGTTCTTGATATCTCAAATGAATTTCATGGGGAATGTTGATTCCAACTTGCATATTGGACTAATAATATGTGTTATTTGTGTTGGTGCAACTCTAGGATCACCATTCATATTTTGGTGCTAGAAGGGTAGATTGGAGGAAATTAACACATTTTTCTTCAAAAAAAAAATTTAAAACTTTTTGTGTCTATAGGAAAGTGTGTCACTGACAAAGGAACTGCGTTGCTATCAGTCCAATGGTGCTATATACTGACGCTAACAAACTCCAAACTGCGACACTGGCTTCTTCCTACCAAAATATTTGAATTCAAAATAGCGACGCTTCAATCATTGCCCTGTCGATTGGTCATCCAAACTCCAAATAGCGACGCTCGGTGAAATAGCGACGCATATGATGTCATTGGTTTCTCCATAGTCTATCGCTATCAGTCCCAACATCACCATACATGAACATTGACTTCTCCAAACTGCGCCGCCATCACAGATTGCATTGTTGGAGTAGGGTAAAAGGCAGTTTTCCATTTCTTTTCATCATGTGTTTTTTCCATTTTGATCAATTTGAACTTCTAATTGGTTTTTAGCCTTTGTTTTTGTAGTTTTTAACTAGTTTTGCAGGTTGGAGTGATTCAAAGGGAAGGAAGGAACGAAAGCTAAGCTTCTTATGGCATCATTATCTTATTGTATCAATGCTTTATGAAATTAGGGAAAAAATGACCTTCAACTTTTACAAACGTGCATCAAGGAACAATCCAAATTTGTATTCATTTTACTATTGTCAAAATCCAAGTCTCTTTCAAAGGTTTGAGTATCTCACATAGGAAGTAATAGCATGTTCTTCAACACCTTGGTCTAGTAAACAAAAGTCTCTCTAAGTCTCTTAGGATCAAAATCAAAACACCTTCATCCATCCCTCAAACATCAAAATCAAAATCCATCTCACAAACAACTCTTGGAAATCTTGAAAAAATTATTCATGCTAAACTTTGGGCAAATCCTCTTGAAAACAAAAATCAAAACAAATCCAAAATCATCCTTAACTAGGTGTGTGTAGATGAATCCTTCTTTGCACACTTAGTCAAATTATCATCTTGTGGAAAAATTTACTCTAGGACAACATCCAACCTCTTAGAGTTTATGAGTTCATTATCCAAACCAAATCCAATCAAAATCAAATCAAATCAAACATCAATCCAAAATTTCTAAAGTTTAACATCCTCCTCAAGGTTTCCTAAGAGTTCCAATCATTCACCAATCATCCATCTTTCATTATCACCATCACCATCATTTTGATCCTTAATATCTTAGACTTTCTTTTTTGTACTTAAAGTTTAGATCAATCCAAAGAGTTAGAGGTTCATCTCTTATATTCTTGAAAATTGATTCCTATTTTATGGTTCAAACTAGATCTCAACACAAGAAGAACATGGAAATGAACAAAGAAACATCAACTTCAAGTGACTTGAGTCAAACCACTCCCGAAATCAATCCCATTGGATCTAGCAATCCCACGCTCAATCTTCCTCCACTTCCACAAGATTCTCAAGAATAAGGTGGCCAAGTGGAGGACATCACCAACAATGTTCTAGGGATGACTAGAGATGAAATTATTGAAATGGTCCAAAATCCTGAAACTCAAAATTTTCAATACCATGATGAAGCTCAATCCCTCACAATACATGCTAGAATTACCAAAAGAAGGGGCTAAACCCCCTTCTGAATATGATGTGAGCACTCTTGTGGAGAAACCCCTTCGGATTATGCCTCCATCATCCATTTCAAAGCATCACTCAAACCATCCCCCAAATCACATCATCCATTGCTCTAACTCAACCAATTATCAACAAGGGAAGCTCATTGCTTCATGCACTTCAAACACATCCCCTTCTTAACAACCAAGATTTGGATGCAAACACCATATTGGGTCAATCTATCCCATTGAATTCGGTACACCCATATGTTCCACTCACCTTTCATGACCCCAATGACTCATCCTCTTTTCACACAACACCGACATATCCTCTTAACACACAAACCTCTCTCCCAATGACTTTGCAAGGAGAAGGTGGGCTATTTGGACAATGGGGAATATTTGACCCCTCATTATCATCATTTCCTCAAGGGAACACACCACCCATTTTTCCACCACTTCCACCACTTCCACCTTTTCCATTAACATCCACACCACTCCTCGATTTAGGGCTCCCCCCTTTACCAACCATCAATCAACATAATCAAAGCAATCCCCCAATCATAAATAAAAACATCATACCAAATCTTCTGATCTTGCCATCGATATCACAACAATAGGTGGCAACCATCTAAGCAACACAAGAAATCATTGCTCCATCCATAAATGTGGTCTCTCAAGGACCAAGCATATCAATTGCACCATCCACTACACAAATCCCTATCATCAATACAATGACACCGCTCATCACAACAACAAACACCATTCTGAATCTACCACCACCAATGTCACCAAGACCAAATGTGGTCAACCAATATAGCATCACATTGCAAGCAACTCAACAGGCCTATCAAAAGGCACTTCAGCAGTTCCAAGCTTAACAAGCCCAAAACACGCAAGTTGCATAACACGTTGCTCAACAAGTGTAGGCAACTCAAACCATATAATAAGCGCAACAAGAACAACAAGCACAACAGGTTTTCCAAGCTCAAGCTTTGTTGCAACAACAACAAGCCACCCAAGCTACCCAAGTAGCACAAGCTACATAGGCTACACAAGCAACCCAACAAGCACAAGCTCAAGCTCAAGCCCAAGCCCAATATCAAGCTCAGTAAGCACAAGTGCAAGCTCAATACTAGGCAAAATTACAAGCAGCTCAACAACAAGCATATCAACAAGCCCTACAACAGTACCAAGCACACCAGGAAGCAACTCAATTACTAGCCCAACAACAAGCGGTGTTGGCATAGCATTAGTAAGACCAACAAGTGTTGTTGAAACAATAGCAGCAAGACCAACAACAAGCTTTGTTGGCACAATAGCAAATACAGGCATATCAACAAACATTGATCGCACAATAGAGTTTGCAACAAACTCCCACCAACATACCCAACACTCCACCCATCACTCGAACACCTCAGCCACTTCAAAACACGTTCACTCCACCTCTCGATCCACAAAATGACATGACAACACAAATTAAATTGCTCTCCCAGCAAGTACTCAATCTCCAATTAGGGAATACAACAAGGATACCAAGCAACTTGTACCCCTATCCATTCGACAAGAGCATCACAATGGTACCATTCCCTAAGGGGTTTGAAATCCCTAAATTCAACAAGTATCATGGGACAGGAAACCCTGGAGATCACATCAGGGAATTCCAAGTACATTGCATGGAGGTCACATATGACGATACGTATCTGATGTGGTTATTCCCTCAAAGTTTGGTTGGTCCTGCCTAATCTAGGTGGATCCAAAATACCTAAAAATTTCAGTCTCAAAATTCATCCAAAGAAGCATCAATGCGTAGAGCTCACTGACATGATCCTGATGCAACTTTAATGGGATCAAAAGGAGTTTGTATGCAAAAGTTATACTTAGTCAAAGGTTCAGTCAAACAAGTGAATCAAGGGTTCAAAAAGGTAAAAATTTAATTGTCTCAAAATAAAATAAAAATGATGCCAAGTCGTAGTGCTCGTTGCGCTAATTTCGGAACTATATTTGATTTCAAAAATGGAGCTCATATGTGAAAGTTACGGTTGGTCAAAGGTTGGTCAAAATTGTGACTCTAGTTGACTTTGATGACATTAGCAAGCTGACATGGTAGGTGGTGACGTGGCAAGAGTGGTGAGTTGGCATAGAAATGGTGGAAAAAGGAATATGGATTAAACCATATTGTTAAAAGAAAACACGTATGGTTTAAAAATTAAAAGATTTTTATGATTTCAAGGAGGATTTGGTGGGATTTTATCCCTTAAAATCCTCTTCCCTTGCCCATAAAACAAGGAGAGGAAAAAAAAGCTCGTAAACTCATATTTCAACAATTAACCCCTTTAAGCCCAAATTATAATATTTTAAGGGGCTTAAATAAGAATTAAAATAATTCATAAAGATTATTAAAGGAATAAATCCCGAAAGGATTAAAGGCTTGAATTATAAGCCATTCATTTAAAAGGGATTTTATTATTTGTAAGCCCAAAATTATAATGGCCCATAGTTAAAGGGGTTCATTTTTTAATTGTATGGCTTAGAATTATAAAAGCCAAAGGGGGATTTATTTTTGAAAGATTAATTTGTTATACTAACGGGATATTAGTGATTTTTATTGTAAAAGGGGGAAATGGTTGAAATTTTTACTTGTATACGGGAGATATGCAATATTTGCAAAATAATATGGTTAAAACCACATTAGCAAATAAATGTGTATATAAAGTGGTGATTTTTGTAAAGGGATTGGAGAATTATTGAGTGGATGATAGGGAGGTTGGAGGAATCAATCACTGATTCCTGCTCTAGGTCTTGCTTCACCACCTTAACCTATAGGACCTTCTTCTTGGTTAGGTTCCCCTAGTTCTCTTTTCCAACCCCACTACCATCATAAATCAACCTACCAAGTCCAATCTTGGTGCAAACTTGCAACTCTATCCTTAGCCCTTAATCCACCCTAAAGGCTACAAACCTCCAATTCAAAGAATTAAACTTTGCAGGTGTGTGTAGGTGCTTCAAAAGACTTCAATCCATCCTACTATGGTTCTTGAAGATCCACCTAACTCCAATTCTTGGTCGCTTTCACCAAACCCTCATTTAGGTCTTGAAAAGGCTACTAGCCCTAGGAGCCCCAATTAGGTCTCCTTCTCTGAGAAAACTGGTTATTACTCAAAAATTTCCGAAGAACACCTCAATCTTTCTTTGAGGTTCTTGGTTCATATGAACACCTCTCAAAGATTTTTGAGGTCTTGGGTCTTTATCTGCCGTACAAGGCCTCAACTCGAAAGTGGACATAAACTAGGGTTTTTAAGCCCTTTTCTGGTTGCTTCCAAACTGCTAAGTATTCCTCACACCAGATGGACTGATGGAGTTTCCTCTTGATTACCAGGTCTTGGCAAGACTCAAATCTGCCTTCTCCAAAAGGAAATTCAACTAGAATCTATCACCCCTGCAAGTTATGTGCTTTGCACTTAAGTCTTCCTAGCTGGGCACCTTCCTGGCTCGCCTAGGGCAAGACTTTTCCAACAACTCCTGTCTTTTCTAAAACCCTAAAACCTATCATATGTACATACATGGAGTCTATTCATTGTTCCCAAAGGGCCATACAATTTGTACGGTGGGAAAGTGAACTAATACTCCATTTTCTCAAAACTGTCTGGTTCAGACCAACAACAGGGTGAAAACAAACAATTTACAAAAAGTGATTGAAATTGAATAAGGAATACTAATAAATTGCACACAATTCTTGATAAATCACTACACTACATCCTACACAAAACACAGTAACAATTTCAATCCATTAAAGCTCTACTTTGAGACAAAACCAAAAATTCACACTAAAACACCACTGTCTTTTGTTGAATTCAAAAAATCCAATTAAAGTAAAATGCTTCCAACCTTGCTCTCAGGTTGAGGCACACCCTATATAGGTCAACAAAATTATTTATTCCTCCCCTTGGTCAGACATGTCAGTTACATTGTGGCAAAGTTGCAAAATGCACCATTTTGCAACTTTTGCCAATTTCTAGTAAACTAAGTAAGATGATTTTCTAAACTCATCCAACCTTCCTCAATTTCTATCCTAGAGGTCAAACATATCCCTAAGCTATCTCCTCTACTCAATGGTCAACATGACCTTCATGGTAACACATCAAAAACAAAAATTCATCCTAGATTTCCTAATTGCCTAGTGTAACTGCCTAGTGTTTCTTAGGTGCTCCTGCACCATTCTCCCCCTCTCTGCACAAACACTAAGGAATGTGAGGAGAGATCAATGACACATCAATTCCCTACTTCTTAAACTAAGCTTCATCCACCCATGTAGCCTCTGAGTCTGGTTTGTCCCTCCATTTGATGAGATGTTCCAAGTATTCCTTATGCCGGGTAGACTTCTTCACCCTTGACTCCAAGATTCTCTGTACTTGTAGCTTATCTTGAGTAGGTAAGGCTATGTTGCTCACATCCTTGAAGATATCCCTGCTATTTTGATCCATGTCAGTGACTTTTCCCTTATATCTGATCAGATCAGCTACATTGAACACTGGATAGATGCCTAAATCTGTAGGTAATTCCACCTTGTAGGCATTCTTCCCATATTTGGATAATACCTTACATGGTCCCACTCTTTTCATGTACAATTTGGTTGATATCCCCTTTTTCAACCTATATTTGTTGAGGTGGACCATAACATAGTCTCCTACTGCAAATTGTAGATCCTTTCTAGATAAATCCACCTTCTCTTTCAACTTTTGAGTAGCCTCGGTGACTGTCTTCTTCACCTGCTCCTGTATCTCCTTCATGGTCTGAGAGAAATCTTCTGCATGTCCGCTCCTATGCTCCATAGCTCCTAGATCCCTAAGCTCACACACACCTCTTGGGTGCATTCCATACACTATTTCAAAAGGACTCTTCCCTATAGTCATGTTCATACTGTCATTGTATGCATACTCAGCCTGTGATATGACCAAGTCCCATGTCTGTCCATACTCTTTGGTTAGGCATCTTAGAAGGTTACCTAACACCCTATAAACCACCTTTGTTTTCCCATCGGTCTGAGGATGGTAAGTTGATCCAAAAGACAGGTTGGTACCTAATCTGCTCCATATAGTCCTCCAAAAATGACTCATGAATTTCACATCCCTATCTGATACAATGCTCAAAGGCAATCCATGGATCCTTACAATTTCCTTGAAGAAAAGGTGAGCAATGTAGCTAGCATCATGTGTGGTCTTGCAAGGGATAAAGTGACTCATCTTGTTGAATCTATCTACCACCACATAGACACTATCAAACCCTGTCTTAGTCTTAGGGAGTCCTACCACAAAGTCCATGCTAATACATTCCCATGGTCTATTGGGAATGGGTAGAGGTTGATACAAACCTGCATTACTAGCTCCCCCTTTGGATTTCATACAAACTACACACTGCTCCACATACCTCCTGACATCCCTTGGCAACTTGGGCCAATAGTAGAACCTTTGCACTATTTCCATTGTCTTGTTGATGCCAAAATGACCACTAAGACTACCATTATGCTTCTCCTAGATGAGATTCTCTCTCATTGATCCTCTTGGGATACACAACTTATTTCCCTTGAATAACAATCCACTTTGCAATGTATACTCCGAGTATTGACTATGAAAGTGATTCTCAAAGTTAGAACATATCTTGTATGCTTTTGAGAAGTCTTCATCTTCACCATAGAGATCCTTGAAATTGTCTACTCTAATGCTCTTTATCTATATTTCTTGCACTGTCAGTAATCTTCTACTTAGTGCATCTGCCACCTTGTTCAACTGTCCCTTCTTGTGCTTGATGGTGAAAGTGAAAGCTTGAAGATACTACATCCACTTCAAATGTCTATTGCTCAATTTCTCTTGAGTGTTGATGTAGCTAAGTGCTTGATTGTCAGTAAACACTACAAACTCTTTAGGTAGGAGATAATTCCTACACTTCCTAAGTGACTGTACTAGAGAATAGAGTTCTAAGTCATAGGTAGAATACTTTTTCTTAGCTTCATTAAGCTTTTCACTAAAGAAATCTATAGGCCTACCTTCTTGGCTTAGCACTCCTCCTACTGCAGTTCCACTAGCATCACATTCCACAATAAACAACTTGTCAAAACTAGGTAATAAAAGAATAGGTTGAGTTGCCACTTCTTGTTTTAGTTTCTCAAAACCTTTCTCAGCTTCTTGAGTCCACTTAAACTTAGTCTTTAAGCCCCTTTGATTGTATCTAGGACTGGTGCACATATGCCACTAAAGTTCCTTATAAACTTTCTATAAACTGAGCTAACCCATGAAAACTTCTTACCTTTGTCTTGGTGGTTGGTGTAGGCCAGTTTAGAATAGCTTCCACCTTTCTTGGATCCATTTTCAATGATCCTTGGGATACTACAAACCCCAAATACACAAGCTCCTATTTAAAGAACTCACATTTCTCTAGATTGATGGCTAACTTCTCCTCTTGCAACCTTTTAAGTACCATCTCCACATGCTTTAGATGTTCTTTTCTTGTCTTGCTAAAGATGAGTATATCATCAAGATATACCACCACAAATATCCCTGTAAAGTCTTTGAGCACTTCATTCATGAGCCTCATGAATGTGCTAGGGGCATTAGAGAGGCCAAATGGGATAACTCTCCACTCATACAACCCATCAATTGTCTTAAAGGTTGTCTTCCACTCATCTCCATCCTTGATTCTGATCTGGTGGTATCCACTTTTGAGATCTAACTTTTTGTAGTACTGAGCTCCTCCAAGACAATCCATCAAATCCTCAATCCTAGGAATAGGAAACCTATACCTGATTGTGATTCTATTTATAGCTCTAGAATCAGTGCATAACCTCCACTTACCACCTTTCTTGGATGCTAAGACCACTGGTACTACACATGGGTTGATGCTCTTCCTAGTTAATCCTTGATCCAACAACTCCTGCACTTGTCTAGCTACCTCTAGGTTCTGATCCGGTGTAAGCTTGTAAGCTACTTTGTTTGGCAATGAAGCCCCTGGTATGAAGTCAATCTAATGGCTAATGGCTCTCTGTGGAGGTAAGGTTGCTGGTGCACCATCGCTCACTATGTCCTTATACTTCTCAAGCAACTTCTAGACTGCTCCGGGTATGACTGTTTTCTTTGCTTTTTCTTCTTCCTTCAGTTGCTCCATAACCACATATCCTTCACCTCCTTGATGTAGAGTGTTAAGGAACTCCTTGCCACTACTTAATAAGACACTAGGGGTCTTTGACTATCCTTCTTCCTCATATGACAGTGACTGCAACTTGAATGTCTTTCCATCCTTTTTGAATGAGATAGTTTTTTCCTTTCCATCATAGATGGCACCTCTGTCATACTACCATGGTCTGCCCAGTAGAATATGGCATGCATCCATGGGTAACACATCACAAAACAACTTGTCCTTGTACCCTCCAATGGAGAACTCCACCGTTGTCTGTTCATTTACAAGAACACTTTGCCCTTTGTTCAACCATGTCCCCTTGTAAGGATTAGTGTGGGGTACTTTCTCCAACTTCAACTTCCTCATTGCCTCCTCAAAGATTATGTTATCAGTAGACCTTGAGTCCACTATAACCTTGCACACCTTCCCAAGTATTTTGCATCTTGCCCTAAATAAGGCTCTCCTTTTCTTTGGCTCCTCTTTGATTGGTTGTCTGATTAGAACCCTGCTAAACATCAGGTTCTCCCCCATCTCTGATTCAATGTGACTAACCTCTGGTGATTTGGTACTCATGGTGTCCTCTTATGCATATGCCACTCTCTTCTCAGTATTTGATGAAGATGATTTCTCTGGGCACCTATAAGTTGGATGTCCTACTTGACCATAGTTATAACACTTCATAGTGGCAAAGTATGAGCTACTTCTGCCTGCTCCTCTTCCTCTATTTGAACCTCCTTGAGGTCCTCTACCTCTTCCATAGCCTCCTCTAGAAGTTGTTTCACTTCCATGCTCAGTCAGTTTTGACTCTCCCTAATTTCTTTTTTCAGTCCCTCTAGCTTGGTATCCACCTCTATGTCCTCTTTGATCTTTGCCTTTACCTCTGCTCTTAGAAGCCTGGTCTTGTTTCCTCTTACTCCTCTCTTCAATATTTATAGCCAATTGATATCATTGGTGCACTTTCTTGGGACTTAGAAGAGTCATCTCCTCTTGAATTTTCCACTTCAAACCATTAAGGTATCTAGCCACCTTAAGACTTTCATCCTCAGTAACATTAGACCTCATGCAAATTTTTTCAAACTCCTCAGTATAAGAATTCACATCTTGGTCTCTTTGTCTCAAGCTTTGTCTTTTCTTGTGCAATTGAATCTCATAATCATCTGGCATGTATGCTTCCCTCACTTTGACAACCATTCCCTTCCAAGTAGAGATAGGATTCTTTCCTTCCTTTTCCCTCTCTGTCTGAATGAACTTCCACCATGTCAAGGCAGAACCTCTCAATCTTGATTTGGCCACCTTTACCTTCTGTGCTTCAGTGACTCCATCACATTCAAAATGGTTTTCCATTCCCTCTATCCAATCCATGACCAGATTTGCTTCCATTTTCCCACTAAACATTGGTATTCCTTCAAGTGATTTTCCACTCAAAGCCTTCAATGCCTTCAAGAAAGGCTCTTCTTTCAAAACAGGGTCAGGTTCAGGGATCTGTCTTCCTCTGCAACCTCTTCTTTCTTTGGTACCCTTCCTTCGATCTGCACATAATTCAATGCTTTCTCAAGTTGGTCTATTCTTTCCCTCAATAACCTATTGTCTTCCTCATGTCCTTTGACCATCTTGGCCAATTCTGCATTTGTCACCACGATGGTGGAGCCACTAGACTCAATCTCAGACATACAATAGTCAATCCCAAATCTTTTGCTTGCTCTGATACCAATAGGGAGGTTGGAGGAATCAATCACTGATTCCTACTCTAGGTCTTGCTTCACCACCTTAACCTATAGGACCTTCTTCTTGGTTAGGTTCCCCTGGTTCTCTTTGCCAACCCCACTACCATCATAAATCAACCTACCAATTCCAATCTTGGTGCAAACTTGCAACTCTATCCTTAGCCCTTAATCCACCCTAAAGGATACAAACCTCCAATTCAAAGAATTAAACTTTGCAGGGGTGTGTAGGTGCTTCAAAAGACTTCAATCCATCCTACTATGGTTCTTGAAGATCCACCTAACTCCAATTCTTGGTCGCTTTCACCAAACCCTCATTTAGGTCTTGAAAAGGCTACTAGCCCTAGGAGCCCCAATTAGGTCTACTTCTCTGAGAAAACTAGTTATTACTCAAAAATTTCCAAACAACACCTCAATCTTTCTTTGAGGTTCTTGGTTCATATGAACACCTCTCAAAGATTTTTGAGGTCTTGGGTCTTTATCTGTCGTACAAGGTCTCAACTTGAAAATGGACATAAACTAGGGTTTTTAAGCCCTTTTCTACCTGCTTCCAAACTGCTAAGTATTCCTCACACCAAATGGACTAATGGAGTTTCCTCTTGATTACCAGGTCTTGGAAAGACTCAAATCTGCCTTCTCCAAAAGGAAATTCAACTAGAATCTATCACCCCTACAAGTTATGTGCTCTGCACTTAAGTCTTCCTAGTTAGGCACCTTCTTGGCTCACCTAGGGAAAGACTTTGCCAACAACTCCTGTCTTTTCTAAAACCCTAAAACCTACCATATGTACATACATGGAGTCTAGTCACTATTCCCAAAGGGCCATACAATTTGTACGGTGGGAAAGTGAACTAATACTCCATTTTCTCAAAACTGTCTGGTTCAAACCAACAACAAGGTGAAAACAAACTATTTACAAAAAGTGATTGAAATTGAATAAGGAATACTAATAAATGGCACGCAATGCTTGATAAATCACTACACTACATCCTACACAAAACACAGTAACAATTTCAATCCATTAAAGCTCTACTTTGAGACAAAACCAAAAATTCACACTAAAACACCACTGTCTTTTCTTGAATTCAAAAACTCCAATCAAAGTAAAATTCTTTCAACCCTACTCTTAGGTCGAGGCACACCCTATATAGGTCAAAAAAAGTATTTATGCCTCCCCTTGGTCAGACATGTCAGTTACATTGTGGCAAAGTTGCAAAATGCACCATTTTGCAACTTTTGCCACTTTCTAGTAAACTAAGTAAGATGAGTTTCTAAACTCATCCACCCTTCCTCAATTTCTATCCTAGAGGTCAAACATATCCCTAAGCTATCTCCTCTACTCAATGGTCAACATGACCTTCATGGTAACACATCAAAAAAAAAATCATCCTAGATTTCCTAATTGCCTAGTGTAACTGCCTAGTGTTTCTTAGGTGCTTCTGCACTAGTGGAGAATTTTGTACGAGAATTTTCTTGGAGAGAATTGTAACAGGGAGAATTATTCAAGTTATTTTGGGAGAAATAATTCTTTGGGGGAGAATTTACAAGGTGTTTTTGTACACCAAAAATTGTAAAAGAGTGAGAGATTGTGGAGAGATTATTACAGGTTCTTGGAGCTTGAGTATTGTAACAAAGCATAATTTTGATTGGCGATATCAATAAAGCGGCCCAACATTGAGAAGCAGACCCAGAAACGTAGTCCACATTGGACAAACTTCGTTATCAATCTGTGCGTTGTGGTTCTTCTATTTCTTTGTCTCATTCTTCTCTCTTTTGTCTCAATTTTCTCTCTAGTTTAAATTCAATATTTGAATTTCTAATTACTTATTTTGTAATTTCAATGGTTAAAAAGCATAATCACGCAATTTTGTATTAGATCGGGAAATTACTGTAATTAGATTTAATTTACAAGTCAATTTTGTAAACTCTAATTACAGATCACTGCCATGGAGTGGTTCTCTCGCCTTCCTCCTGGCATCAAAAAGTTCCAAGAGATTATAGACGCATTAATAAAAAGCTATGCATTCAATTTAGGTATAGATGTCAGTCTAGAGGAACTATCAGCTCTTAAACAAGCTAAGGGGGAATTATTCGCTTCCTTCTTGCAATGATGGTGATCCAAGGCCAATAGGAGCAAATGGGCCATGCCAAAAGAATAACAAGTTTGCACCATCATTGCCAATCTAGAGAAAACCTTGGATTTCCATCTTAAGATGCAATGTATCACCACGTATGACCATTTGATCCCCAAGGCACTCAATATCGAATGAGCCCTTATTGCACAAGGGGGGACACCCACATATCCAGAACATCAAGACAACTACCCATCCACCAACTATAACGAAAAACCTCTCACGTGGGTGAAAAATAGGAACGTCACTAATGATGGTGTGATGGATGCCAAGGTTATAATCAATGCTCCAAAACAAAACACACAATTGTACCAACAACCGCAAGGAAACAATCAAAACAATATGCAAACCAATGCGGTATCACAACAACCACCCAACAATCATGTCAACAATTTGAATAATCAAGGGGGACCACCTACATGAAACAAATACCCCCCCAAGCGAAAATACACTGCCCTTGGGGAAACAATTGAATCGGTCATGAAGAAATTGGTAAACGAGAATCTCATCAAAATTCCCACTTATGAGAATTGTCAAGAACCCCAAGTGAAGCTACCATGGTACAATGAAAACCACCTTTGTTATTTTCACAAAATCAAGGGGCACACCACTGCCAATTGCATGAGGTTAAAAAAATTGATCCAAGACTTCATCTATGACAAGGTCATAAACATTGAACAAACAGTTGGAAATCAAGAACTTAAAATATACACGAATCTAATGCCAGATCATAACATTGGGAAAAATCATGGAAACACAAAGTATTCCAATGTGAACCATGTGTACAATCATGTTGTCACATCCATAGACGAATGGTTCACAATTGTTAATATCAAAGGAGTGAAAGTTGATTGTGGAGTCACCACACGCGGCGGCAAAGTTACCATTGTTGAGTCGTCACAGTCGCCTAGAGCATCTGCCTCAAATCTGAGATCCATTCCTAATGGCTACAATTTCTTGGACTAGTTGAAAAGAACCCCAACTCAGATCTCCATCATGGAGTTGTTGAAGATATCACCCACACATAGAAAAATCCTAGAGGAAGCATTGGCTTCGTCCACTATCTCCTCAGATCTTGATGCTGACCAATTCCAAGCTATGGTCAAAAATATCACCACCCCAAGTCTCCTAATTTTTTCCAGTCAGGACTTCCCCACCCAATCGTCTCACAATCGTGCACTCCACCTTGAAGTCCTGGTTCAAAAAAACAAATTCAAAAGGGTCTTAGTGGATGGGGGTGAAGGCCTAAATATTTGTTCCCTCAAACTAATAAAGAATTTGGGATTCTCAGAGGATTCCATTGAAAAGGGTAAGGGTATCACAATCAGAGCATATGATGATTAGGAAAGAGTGTCTTAGGGCACTATTCAGCTCCCTATTCAAGTAGGGTCCGCCATTATGGAAACCACATGCCAGGTTCTTGACCTTGATTTACCTTATAACATCCTCTTGGGGCATTCGTGGATCCATGGGATGCAAGTTGTCGCATCAACCTTCCATCAATGCATCAAATTCCCATATCAAAATCAAGAGGTCATGGTCTATGGTGATCCCAAACACTTTGTTACTGCAAGAACCTGGAAGAAAAATACTATAAAATCCCCCAAGTCCCAAAGAATGATGAAGGCCCTAAAACTCTTTATGTAGACCCAACTACCTTGGCCTCCACTTTTGAGACAAAGACACCTGCCATTCCTGATATCTCTGAAATCAAGGTCATTATCCAAGAAAATGGGTGTGGGGATTACAAAATGAAGAAAAGTGCTTTCGTGATAGGAGATTTACCTCAATCTCCTAGGTCTCATGGGCAACCCCAACCAGCTGAAACATCATCTCAAACCTTTAGGGAAGACCCTTCTAGATTCAAATGTTGGGGAGATCTAAGTCGAGAAGTGGTGGATAAGAAAGACATATCAAGCTTGTTGTACCAAGATGAAAGGCCCGCGCCTAATCTTCCCATGGATGAGAGCAGCAAAGGATTACAAATGATGCTTGGTATGGGCTATAAGAAAAACAAGAAGCTTGGACAGAATGACAATGGGCTTCTAGTACCTCTCATTCTGGAGAAGCCTATGATAAATCTTGGCCTCAGATATACCCCTCCGAAGGTGACCATACTTGCCAAAGGTGCCTTAGTTAGAAAGGTCAAAACTCCCCCTCAGCTATCAACATCTACCCTTCAATTACCAGTATCCATAGGTCAATTCATAAACAAATTTGCCTTTGACATAACTGATGTGTGTAGTATCAATGAGGATCCTATAACTGACTTGCCTATTCTATTTGAGGATTCCTCCCTTCTCATGATTAGTACCTTGTCTTTTGAGTCAACCAGACAAACCCATGAAATAAACTTAGTTTATCCCCAACTCATCGATTACGACCAACGAGGACCACCAATTTTGGGCACATTCGAAAATGATGAGGCACTCTCAGAATTCATGGGATTGTGGGATACAATACCATACAGAGATCACAAGGTAGGGTTTGACATAATATTGGACACACATACCTATTATGGGGAAACAATTGAATCCTTCAGTCACAAAAGTAAAAATTTGAGAATAATCTCTAGGTCTTTGAGTGAAAACCACATTGTGGCACTCTCTGACCCAAAAAAAGTAAAAATATAGGGCGCATCCAATGGTGAAAACCTCTCTGAGGCACCAGAGGATGAAGGATTCAATCTTCCTCTTAGTGCAATTCATCAAGAGAAGTTAGCAGTCTTAGCAGAGAAGTGTAATCCATTCAACCTGGGAACAAAGGAGGTGCCACACATAACATTCTATGTAGAATCCCTTCTCACAGAAGAGCAAGAGCTAATGGATGCATTCCTAAAAGAAAGAAAGATAAAATTTTCATGGACCTATGCCGACATGCCTAGGCTCGATCCAGAGGTTGTGGTTCACCACCTAGTTGTAAATCATGAAGGAAATCCAGTAAGACAAAAGCTAAGGAAAATGCATCCCCAAATAGCATTGTTGGCCAAAATGGAGTTACAGAAGCCCCTAGATGTAGGATTCATACATTCTATTGATTATCCAGAATGGGTCTCAAACCTTGTACCTATTTCAAAGCCCACTAGGGGCATCCACATCTGCACAGACTTCAAAGATCTAAACAAAGCATGTACCAAGGATGACTTCCCTCTCCCAAACATTGACATGATTGTGGATATGACAAAGGGACATGAGATGCTATCATTAATGGAAATATTCTTAGGATATAACCAAATCATGATAGCAAAATATGACCAACACAAAACAACTTTCACTTGTCCATGGGGGACATATTGTTGGAATATGATGCCATTTGGACTAAAGAATACAGGAGCTACCTATCAAAGGGCCATGAAACTAATATTTCATGATATGATTCATAAAACTATGGAAGATTATGTGGAGGACATATTGGCTAAGTTGAAGAAACAACGGGATCACATATCAACTCTAAGCTCCATCTTTGATAGACTAGAAAAGTACAAGGTCTGACTAAATCCAAAAAAGTGTGCCTTCAGGGTACAATCAGGCAAGCTCCTAGGGTAGATTGTATCCATGAGAGGAATCGAGGTAGACCCCACTAAAGTCAAATCAATCCTCAAAATGGAGGCACCAAAGACATTGAAACAACTAAGAGGCCTACAAGGAAGACTCCAGTCCATCTGTCGATTCGTAGTGCAACTAGCAGACAAGGCTATCCCATACTCTCATCTACTCCACAAGGGGGTAGAATAGAAGTGGGACAAGAAATGTGATCAGACCTTCAACAAGACCAAGGAGTACTTACTCACACTACCAGTTCTCATGCATCCAATTCCAAGCAAATCCTTGATCCTATATATATCAGCAATAGCGGCAACTCTTGGCGCTCTCTTAGCACAGCATGATGAAAATGGAAAAGAGAGAGCTATCTACTACATCAATTGAACTATGGTGAGACATGAGTTGAACTATACATCCATTGAAAAATATTTCTTAGCAGTTGTGTTTGCAACACAAAAATTCAAACATTACATGCTAGCACATCAAATAAAGCTCATTGCAAAGATAAACCCACTCAAGTACCTGCTTTCTAGGGCAACTCTCACAGGGTAGACAAATAAATGGGTTATGATCTTGATAGAACATGACATTGAGTATGTGGAACGCAAGGCCATTAAAGGACAAGCAATTGTAGACCAACTGGCAGAGGCACCGATATACTCAGAAAACCCACTTATATGAGAATTCCCCGACGAATCAATCTTCAACCTAAGTGTAGCGGATCATTGGAAAATGTACTTTGATGGATCCTACACACAACATGGTTCAGGAGCGGGGATCTTCTTCATCACTCCACAAGGGGATTGTATACCTAAATCATACAAATTGTCATTCCCTTGCACAAATAACATCGCAGAAAATGAGGCTCTTGTCATAGGGCTCAAAATTGTAGTGCAGTGGCAAATCATGGCACTCAAGGTATATGGCGATTCACAGCTCATAATCAACTAGGTCAACAATGAGTATCAAACAAAGGACAACAAGTTGAATCCATACAAGAAGTTGGTGGAAAGCCTCAAGGAGTTCTTCATTGATATCACATTTGAACAGCTACCAAGAGAAAATAACAAAGCAGCGGATGCTATGGTGACAATTGGGTCACTATTGGATATCCCATGCAATATCCCAAAGCAAGAATTCCTCGTAGAGAAACTTCTCATACTAGCATTTGAGGTACCAGAGTCTGAATTTGTGTGCGAAATCGTTCATCCTGGTGATCCCTAGTACCATGATATATACACTTACCTAAGAATAGGAGTCCTCCTCGCTGACATAACCCCAAACCTCAAAAGAGCCTTTGTCAAGAAGTCATCTCATTTTATCTCCCTAGGAGACACCCTTTATTGTAGAGGCATTGAAGGAACCCTGTTACGTTTCCTAAATGTTGAGGAAGCTTTGACTGCCTTAACCAAGGTGCACAATGACATTTGTGGTTCACATTTGAGCGTTATGACCTTAGCCAAGAAACTGTTGAGGACGGGGTACTATTGGTCTACAATGGAAAAAGAAGCACATGACTATGTCTGAAGATGTTTGCAGTGTCAGAAGCATGGGGATCTCATCCATGCACCAGCTCCAGAGCTCCACTCAATTGTCACACCTTGGCCATTTTCATAGTGGGGCTCGATCTTGTTGAAAAAAACACCCCCACCTCATCCAGTGGACATAAATTCATCATTACTACCACTGAATTTTTTGCGAAGTAAGTGGAAGCCATCCCCATGACCTATATCATAGGAAAGTAGATATCAAATCTCATCTTGAACTACCTAATTTTCCGCTATGGTGTCCCTCAAGCCATTATCTCAAATAACAAGACACCTTTCAAAGATCGGGATGTTCGCAACCTATGGCAAAAGTTCAAAATCCAGCATTGTTTTTCCACTTCATACGATCCCTAAGGAAATGACCAAGCTGAGACTACAAATAAGACCATCCTAAAAATTCTCAAGAAGATGGTCAATGAAGTTGGCCATGATTGACACCTCTAATTAAATCCCACTCTACAGGCCTATTGAACAAGTATCCGTACACCAACAGGTGCCACCCCTTTCTCCCTGGTCTACATATCAGAAGCCATATTACCCATTGAGATCGAGCTCCCGTCACTAAGAATATCATTGCAGAATCTCATCACAGATGAGGAATATCAAGTGTCAAGTTTAAATGAGCTGCAATTACTAGATGAGCAGTGCATGGATGCCTTGAACCATTTACAAGTCTACCAGAACCATCTCAAGCGGAGTTATAACAAGAAGATCAGGAGTCAAACCTTCCAAGTAGGAGAGCTTGTGCTGAAGGAGAATTAGAAGAATGTTCTAAATCTAGACACTAAGGGAAATTTTGAACCCTATTGGTTGGGACCCTTCATTGTCACAACAAGCTACAAGTCAAGGGCATATCAATTATCCACGCTTGAAGGCAAACCTCTACATGATCCCATGAACAACTCCCATCTTAAAAAATTTTATGCCTAATCTTTGAAGGTATAAAACCAAAAATACAAAAAAATCAAAAAACATAAAAATCCAAAAAAAATAGATAAATGATTAAAAACAGTAAAGAAAAAAATCGTCCTCTAGTGAAAACCACTTCAATGGTGCTTTGGGCAAGTACCTTGTGTAAATAAGCACCTTCCATCCACCAAGATATTTATGGCTTGTTTTGTATCATCCATCCATCATCCATTGCATTCCATATCTCTATCCATCACCTGTCTGTGTCTGCATCATAGCTTGGTCCTGTGTTCGTGTCATGATCCCTCCTAGTACTACTCGGCCCATTCTTAAGGTCAGTTTGTCCTGCCTATATCGGAGTATTCTATTGCATCACGCTGAGGGCATGTTCTCATTGGATAGGATTCATGTATATTCTTGAAGTCTTCCCTAAATCAAAAAATCCAAAAACATCAAAAAATCTAAAAAATCCAAAAACATTTAGAAAACCAAAAAATCCCAAAACATTCAAAACATATCAAAATCCAAAAATAGGTCAAAATTTCATTCAAAAAAGTCAAAAATAGAGTCGTCTTGTCGAACTATGGGCCTCTCAGCTCTTAACATAGGAATGGTTGATCTTTGATCTTCCCTCGAGACACTTAGGTCAGTCCTCTAGGAGTCTATCACAATAAACTAGCAATCCATTTGTTCATATCTCATCAATAATTAAGTCTGTGTCAATCGAACTAGGTGGTCTCTACGTGTATAATGTAGGAAAGGCTAATATGTTGATCAGCCCATGAGGCCCCTAGGATAGGTCTTTAGGTTAGTCTCTTGGTCAATATCTCAGAAAACCCCAAAATAGTGGAAATTTTGAAAATCAAAACATTTGTAAAATATCAAAAATACTAAAAAACAACCTCAAAACATTTCAAAAAACTTCAAAAACATCCAAATATTTGAAAAATCCATCCATCCCATTTTGCAATCATCTGAAACAAACCTCCACTCACAATAAATCAATCATTGTCCTCAACCTTTGGTGAAACAGTCGGAAACAAGTCTAGCAGGTTAAAAGGGAAAAGTCAAACGTCAAAGTCTCAAGTCTAGGTTAGTAAGTAAACAAGTTGGTCAACTCTTCATATCAATAGCTAATCATCCAATTAATCCCGAATCATCTGATAACATCATGTCCTAGGATGCATCCTTCCTACAATGGACATCAACATCAGGCATCACTATAGATTAGTCTTGGCTAGCGGTATGAAGAACATTAGCTTGTTTTTTTGCTTAATCTTTGTCTTTTAACTTATCTTATTGCACTCATTCCAATGACCTCTCAATGATGTCCAAACAAAAGGATTTAGAGAGAAAGGAATGGGGCAACGATCAATATTTTTTTATCTGTTGTGCTTGTGGGATATTCTTGTAATATAACCTTGGTCATGCGTGCTTTGTTTGGGTGTAGGGGAGTGTTTTAGGTGTCTTGTTGACCACATAGGAAGGCTTTCCTTTCTATGTTTTGGTTTGAGATTCTTGAAATATCTGAACTACATTTTAGATAAGGTTTTGTATGTCGGGTGTGAACGGGAGTACTCCTATCTGATTGTCGAGTCAAAGTCCATCACACTAGGTGCAACGCCATCTTGGTTCTTTATACCTTGATGCATTGTGCCTATGTATGTTATCAAACATAAGGTAAATAGCCCTTTTAAAATCCCACTTCTTGATAAGTGAATCATCATTATCATCTCTAATAAATTTGGCTTGTTGGATTCTCTTATTTCTTTTGTCTTCATTCTGCGCTAACATGGTACCATGACAGTTAATCAAAAACATTGCTAATGCATCCATCCTGCATCCACAAACCGTCAACATAATGCATAACATATCATATCATATATTGATCATTTCACATACATTGCATCATTGCATAGTATAGATTGGTTATTCTAAGCATCCCATAAACCATACATTTTGCATCCATTACATGATCATATAAACATCGCATATACATCATCATATCATCCATGTGCATCATCATAGCATTATCATTTGCATCATCATCATAACCATCCATATGTCCATCTTGAACCTCTTTGTCGCTAGATCAACCCTCAAATCAAACTTTTCGATCGATCTCTCAAGGGGGAAGTGTACCAACATAATTCATTCGTTGGGGCAGCAGTGGGGCATCTAAAAAATCAATAATTTTTTTAATTTTGATCATGGCAGGTTTATTCTTTGAACCAACGCAGCAGGTACATTGCTTCAAAGAGGGGAAAATTGTAGACACAAAAAATATAGTGATTGATCCTATACACCTAATCTTGATTTTACTAACACCAGTTCGTCCTGAATCATCTCATTTACTAATCAATTTAATTGAATAATCTTTAATTCATCACATTTCATCTCTTAATTAAATAAATCAAATTTATCTGATTAAGTCATCACCTTCTATTAATTAAATAAATCACTTTGTTTAATTAATCCTATAGTCCCTCTTTTAATTAAATAATTTAGTTTATTTAATTAAACTCTAAAGTCATCTCCTTTAATTAAATAAATTAACATTTATTTGATTAAGTCTAACACCATCCTCTTTAATTAAATAAATCAAACTTTATTTAATTAAGTCTAAATCCATTATTCGTCTCATCTAAATCAAATTGTCAAATCAACTAATCTCCTTTTAAAATTAATCAAATCCTTGTTAATCATAATCCTAATCCATCAAATCCTCTAGCTTTTGCAACTTGCTCATGAAAATCAATTTAATTAATTAATAAATTTACAATTTTCTTTCAAAAAGGCATCAAAGTGGGAATATTCTCCAAGTTTGAATTCTCCCCCCAAAAGTACTTGTCCTTCCAACAAGGCATTAAAGGCCTCTTACATGTCCTTTTCTTGAGCCAAGTGGCATTTAATTCATTTCTTCTCTCCCTCCAACTTGTCATTTCTCCAATTTTGAATTTGCACCTAATTGCATTAATGTGCATATTCATCCAAATGTGCTCCACCTTTGTCCACTCACATGTTGACAAGTGGCATTGTGTTATTGGTTGGCGTTTGATCCCACATTCATCCATTTTGCCTCATCCTCTATCATTCTCTTCTATAAATAGAAGGCTCTCATTTGGATTTTGGATCCACAACTTCATGCAACATTATTATCTTGTAGTTTTTGAGCAATTTTCATCCATCTTTATCCACTTTCATCCATTTTCATGATTTCATAGCTAGGTTATGGAGAAATTTCATCAAGGAGCATCAAATCTTCACCATTGATCATCAAGCTTGCAAGGAATTGGGAAAGGGCCATTTTCCGCATCAAAATGGCACCAATTCCCCCATGGGATTGAGAGTTTATTTATTTCAAGTAAGATTAGATAGTTTTTATTCATGTTCTTGACATCTCAAATGAATTTCATGGGGAATGTTGTTTCTAGCTTGCATATTGGACTAATAATATGTTTGTTCTTTGTGTTGGTGCAGGTCTAGGATCACCATTCATAATTTCCATATAGCATCGGCTATGGTTTACTTCCATATCGACCTTTATTGTTGCATATTACTTTTGCATAGAAATCGACCTTTATCTTATTTCATCATATGCATTTTTTTGCCTACAATACTTGCATAGCATATATACAATTCGACCTCTATTTAATACCATGTATATATAGATATATATTTATATATGTGTGTATACACACACACACATATATATGTCTATAAATAGCATTAACACTATATCCCATATATATACTAATATATATATATATATATCCATGTCGATCAAGTATGTATACATTTGATATATAAATGAATATGATCAAGTTGACATTCACATTATAATTATATCAACTGTATATATATACGTACGTATACATATGTTGATATATCCGTATGGAAATTTCTACTTGTCAAACATACGTACATATTGACACATGTATACATATGGATATATGTATATATATATATATATATACATATTTGATTGCACAATTAAGCACATATGCAATCACTATCTTATTGATAGGGAACAATCATGTGATGTATATATACATATTCACGTACATGTTGTATGTCCCTACAATAACACCATACTCATAAGCAACCCGTTCATATTTGTGCATAGGTACATCTACCTATGTACTTTCATGTGCATGATCCTCCATGCATGTGGTCTATTGTCGACATGCACATGCAAATATATAAATACATTTATGTATGTTCACCTCACCAATCAGGCATAGTAATATAAGAAAGAACTCATAAGCTCTAAACACATAAACATCATCCAAGAATGCACTCAACAGTAATCAAGACCCTTACTAATGCAAACACATCTTACTAAAGGATGACTTACCAATTTCCAACACTATGACCATACTCAACCATTCTATTGTGAGTGTGTGTGTGAGCTCAAATAGGTATCATTAAGGGTTATCTGACCAATCACTTCTCCTGAGTGATACTTCCCCTCCACCTGGAGGATTGAACCTATCCTCGCAACCAACTTAGCACTTTTGCAATGGTAGTTAGATGTTCATAATAAATCCATATATGTGTCATAAAACTTAAGCATATTCATATAGTAATACATGTTCATCATCAATGTAAACATAACTAGCAATTGCACCTTAGTGTGCAATGGGTACGCTGAAGAAGTGTGGAAAGTCAATTAAGATAAATTTTGATCTATTTTTGTAATATATAAAACTATTTTAATCATTTTATGTAATTAATAGTTTTATTTTAAAATATAATATATAAGAATAGGTATAATTAAATTATTTATAATTAAAATATAATCCACATTTCATATAACAATTTAAAAAATTATTAATGATAAATAAAATCAATAAAATTAAAATTAAAATATTTTAATTTATAATTCATATGTTTTGTACATTCTAAAAATAAAACACATATTTAAAACTTTAAATACTTAAAAAAACATGAATGTAGAATACAAACTCATTTAAGGTAGTCGTGTGGCATTCCACATTAAAAAATAATAGGCAACAATGAATAGTTGAGAAAAATGAAACCATTTAACATATGCGATATACTATATAGCACTATAATAATTATTAATTATAAATTTTAATCATTTTATTTAATTAATAGTTTTGTTTTTAGTTTTAATTTTATTTTTATTATATAATTAAATCTAAATAAAATATTATTTATAATTAAAATACAAATATATTATTTTAGTAATATATGGAGCTACCCCCATATTGGTAGCACTTACCTATAAAAAATAAAATAAAATATATTATTTTTATCACTATCTTTACCTAAACCAATGTAGTTCTCCATACTTTCTCCATGCTTTGTGTGGCTACAACAAGGCTGAATATGATGACGGTTGAAGAATAAAATATTAAACTCTTACAAACATGTGCAAGACTATTTTTAAAAAAAATACTTTTCATGGCAGTAATAGTCAAAATTAGAGGGCAAGCAAGTCTAAAACCAGAAAAATTGGACTCTCGTTACCAAATATGATTATAGTAACGTCACATCGCTTTACTATTTTATACTGACAACAACTCAGCGGGGTCGGGGCTGTGGAATAAGCTGCATGCTTACCAAATATCTGTCATAGTCATATACTTGCCATTAATTTGGGCTTTTTTAAAAAAGATTTTAAACTTTTAAACTTTTAAAATGATGAATGGTTGAGATTGGTTTAATGGCCAGCAGATTGATACCAACCATTGATCGGGTAAAATTAGCTTTGTCTTCTTCAAATAGGATACGCCTTCGGCATAAATTACTCTTTCAAGGCAATAATACCTTAATACCTATTTTAGTATTCCATTCATTCGACAAACATATCAAAATCATGATTGCATTTACCATCCAATTTACCCATGAAGGTAAGAGAAAATTAGCAATAACAAGACAGGGTGTGACATACTTCCCCCCTTGTGAATTATCATCTTGGATGATTTGAAACACTTTAATATATAGATAAAGTCAAATAAAGGATTTACTTACCTTTTCCAATTCCTGTAGGAATTATAAAATAATCTTCCCTTGTAACTTCACTCCTTGCAATCTTGTCCTTCCTAGACTGTTCTTCAAGTGTCCTCATTAATGCATATGGAAACTTGTGTGCTTCACACATACTTTCTCTCTCATAAAGCTTGTGCTTAGTAATCACAAGACCTCATATGTACATCTTAAGTACAACAATAATTGTATCCTACATGACACCTATACCACAGTGACTGGAAAACTCGTTCTCATTGGCTAATGAATTTATCCTTAGTGTAATCCAAATAGAAAAGGAATGTCAGTGTATTGCGCACTACACCATGGGTCCCATCCTTCCCTTTGGTATTTACACCTTTAGACAACTCAAAAGCCAATTTTGTCCATCACTTACACATCCATTTTCTTTAATCATAAAAATATGGTTCTTGACTATTTTTTCATCTTGAGCATAACATTGCTCTTGGGCACGTATCAATTCCAAATATAATGATACTACATATTTTAAGCTTTGTATCAACAAAGTTTTTCATTGATCTTTCGATCTATTATTCCTTTTTGACAGCCATTCTAGTATAAGGCTAACCCTATTTCTCAGCATATTTCAGCCTAATAGAGTTTTCAACCTTCCTTTCCATACAATGGATCAAACCTCAATGATAGAAGTTTATAAGTTTTCCCCAAATCGTTCAAGATTTAGTCTCCACTTTTTCCTATTCAATTATATAATATATTGGGCATTCATTCAATTGAATGTCACATAAGATGATCATGGTTTACACAACCTTATCATTATTTGCTCGTTCACAACTGAGATAACCTTCCCAAGAATACTAAGAAACTACTTCACACAATATATTATTTAGGACCAAAATCCCATAAATCAAATTTTCAACCAGCATTGGTTACCTTGGTGAATCTTGTTCACCATAATATTATGCTAGTTCCACTAACATAGACAAATTAAACTATCTTGTGTTCTACCACTCCCCCTTTGGAATCTCAAGAGAGTAAGCATGTCCTGCCAATGACGACATCTTGTCTTCATTTCCTAGCACAATGGATAATATCTTGCTACATACACAGCAACATCTTACTCCATCTTTTTCCAAATTATAGTGGTTCCTCATCTGACAAATAACTTTGTCATTCCAATGTCCTAACTCTTACATCAATTTCCTCATTTTATTCCTTAATCTCCCAAAATTTTGGGTACACAGGTTCTTTTACATCCCATAATAGTCTATTTTGACTAAATGAAAACCTATTGTGTGGTTTCATTCCACATTCGATTCTCTAGTTTAATGGCTAGATATTTTGCGGAGATAACTCTTCTTTATCTTAGGATATCCATACCTTGGATTTCTTTTGTCCTTTGTTCATTTTCAAAATTGTAATATGATTTTCAGCTCAATCATTTTTTCTTGATGAGCATCGGTACCAATTTTGAGTAATAATCCTTGTTCAATCATGTTGGTTCCTAAAAGATATAAAATTTAACTGCATACCTAATTACCAAGCATGAACGTTTCTCATTAACTCTAAATCATGAGTAATCTAGATCTTTCCTTACCTATTCCTTAGGCCATGATCTTCCCTTTCATGATCAAGTAATCTGCCTATCCTTTCCTAAGGCATCAATGATAATGTTATTTGATTTTCCAATCAAACATATATAAAGTATTGAGTGTTAATATTCTTTTTGTATTGGTCATAATCCTTGACCCTTTTCATTATCTTTCAATAATTCCAATACTTTATTCTCGTGGTCATAAAATATAGGACAATTAACATCATGACTTACGAAAAAGTAAAAAGTTCTTCTAAATCAAAAATATATTCATGATTTTCAATGTCTTGGGTACTTAATCTGATTTAATCCACTCTCTTTCTTCCCCCCTTAGTTTTTCCATGATATTCGATCAACTCAAAGTTGAACTCCTAGCAAACATTTTCTTTCTCAAAATGATTTATCATTCCTTGTTGTAGGTTTTCTATTTCCTTTTTGTTTCCTCCATGACATACTTTAAATATACTTATTCCCAAAGTTAGATTCATCATTGATCTCTAACCTCATAGATTCAACAATTGGATCATCAATAAAGAGATCTATTGGATAATCTGCAACTTTAGAAGTTAAGAGGCACTCTAACATCCCAATTCTCTTTTCCATGTATACCCATATCCTTTTAGTGGAGGAATATCCAGTTCCACAAAACCTCTTTTGTTGATGTGTCTTCAACTTAGAGTGTAGTTTCCTTACTAATTCTATTGGTTTGACACATAGTGTCACTCTGTAGCCCATTTACTTTTGGAACTTATAAACATAAGTTTGTTTTCATTGACACGTTGGTGAGTTCAATTTATACTCCAACCAATCTATGTACTATCCAAACCTTTTTCAAGCCAACCTAAATAACCTTTTCTAGGTTTCTTTCTTACAATCACATATCTAAGTGACTTTGTCCCAATTCTTGGTAACTTCATAACCTTAAGCACTCTAAAGTTGCTCGGTTTCTTTTCTTATTTTTAATCAGAACTCCAAATTGATCTCGTCAGTTTTGGTTGGTGGAACCATTTCCACTTCATTGATTACTTCTTTCTTGACCATTTTGGTCTCTTCCCTTCTTCCAAGGTACTATCTTCTTTAATTATACAAAAGATCTTAATCTTGTTCAAAGTCAGATTTTGTCAAGGGTTATCCAACCTCTTGGATACCTCCTTCATTGACTATATACTTTGATTGAAGTTTCCAATTTATGCCAATAATGCATACCCATAGATTCGTAGTATCTTACCAAATCCAAAAATCCTTAACTCTCTACAACTATAGGTTACTACCAATAAGGGGGTTATTTCAATTCTTCCTATCCCTTTAGAGTCATTTATCTATTTCATAGGGTGAAGGTACACATTAGTTCTCCTTCATAACCTTCCTACATAACCCGATTGCAAAATCTTCCACAATCCAAGGGGAATATCATAATGAGTTGTTGGTTTAGGAGTTTTCAACTCCTGGGATGACTCTTATCTTGTCCCAAACTTAAAAAAAGTTTCTAGGAATCTCATCTTCCTTTTATTCTTTCCTCTTGTCGTCTTGTCACAAGAACTTTTCAACCATTATCTTCTAATAAGGTTTACGCATTGTTTGCATAATGAGCTCATATGTTCCAAAGTTGAACCTCGTAGCTCTGATACCACATGTAACAAACCCGGTGTTCTGCTCGAAAAAAATCAAAGTTTACACCACAAGTGAATAACCCATGATGTCATAGCTTAGCAATAAAAAAATTCATTTCCATAATGTAAATTACATGCACATTTGAAAAAACACTATTTCCAAACTTCCATTTCATTTCATTATAATTTCACAAATCTTTCCATAACATAGATTTCATATTGAATGAACTCAATTTTATCATTCATGATTACATCCTTCCATATCAATGGGTACATGATACATGCATAGCTCTTATGAGCTTCATCTGGCAATAGATGTACAAACTAGTCCTGATGTCACTGCAATGGTGCATACATTTTGGATGTCCTCGCTTCCTGGTGCATACATTCTAGTTGTCCTCAATGTTTCCACAAACATCCACAAACCTCAATCTCCAACTAATGAGGATAAGCATCACTCAAGTGCTTTTCCACCAACCACAGACTCAAATGCAATCCCCCACACATATGTCAAACATGAAAAGATGGCCCTATCCTTCGATGAAGAGATTGGTTGGTAAACCCCATAATAATAGCCTATCTGAGCTTAGTGTTGTGTCCTAAAAACCATAACCTAATCATACGTTTGTTTCCCCTATGAGAATGAAAATCCTGAACTAGAATGCATAAATCGATCACAGTGAACTGACAATGTAAACAACGGAAACTTACACTACTTTGGCCAAAGTATTCTCACCCAATACTTCAAGTGACAGTCATCCTATTCACATACACTTCTATAACTCAGTTTTGATTATGATCGTTCATATACTATGCTTAGGTAATTTACTTCCATAGGTAATCTTTAACCTCATAAATAACCTATTCCCCTTTTCCCAAAGCATAATGGTATCTCTACCAATATAGCCTAAGCATAAGTTACCCCTTTCAATAGATAATCCAATCTTAGGTATAGCATATAAGCTTTTCTAGTTTACAAATTAACTTTGCATAAACAAGCTATTCACTTCAAAATACAACCTAGTTCCAAGTATGACTTTGTAATCTAAAGTATAGCTACATAAGCTTTATCTACTCGTAGATTGAATATTCATAAGTAATTGACTCCAATCAGTAATATATCACATTAATAAGCTATTTCATCAAGAATATATCCACATCAATGAATGACCTCAATCAAAGAATAATCATATCAATAGATGATTCCATTCGAGAGCATATTCTCCTTAATTAAAAGGGTTTAAACAAAGAGTCTACTATTGTCAATACTATAACTTCGTATTAAGAGTGTAATGCAACTAATCAAGTAGCAACTCTAACTCACTAGGTATTTCCCACCTACCTTCCAAAAATATAGAATTCCATAAACTTAGGTAATTTGGCTTAACCACAAAGGTGAGTTTTAACCTTGATACATCCTAATCTTAGGATAAAGTCATCAACCAATGACTAGTCTGATTATATGGGTTAATCTAACCCTATATGTTCTAATCAAGACCAATTTAACAACTCAACCAAGTAGGTTATTCCCAACCTATAGGTTTCAATGAGTAGTCAAGTATAAATCCCAACCTAGTAGGTAAAACTCTACCCAAGATCTCATTCTTTAATTAGATAATACTTCTCAACCCTAATAGGTTAATATAAACCTAGGGTTCCATTCAAGAGTGTAGTATGATCAAGTGATCATTTATGTAAAGATATTTGATGTGGTTTACATAATGTCACATCATATCTTTCATACCTTCCCTTATGTAATGCTAACCCTATCATTCCCAAGGTTTCCTGGCATAATTAGATAACAATGACAAGTCACTTCATGGCATTGACATATTTCACATTATACACGTAGTATAAACTAGATCTATGTATAGAACATCAATATATAATTCCTATATAGGGTATATAGTAGTATTAAGACACTTTCCTTAATCATATTTCGTCATTTCTAGTATGCAATACCAATGACTACCAAACACTCTTATTATGGAGTATATACAAACACTTTCATAGAAAAGCATAAAGCAACTTCATTTCGATTCCAAAGAAAATGTTATGATTTCCTAATGCATGTATTCTCAAGTAGTTCAAATAAAGCATTCAAATATCATTATTTCATAAATCAAGAAAAATAAGAGAAGGCTAGATCCTCATGCCTATAATATGCTTAACCAATTGACTTACTTGATGCACAACCTTCCAAAAACAACTTCTACCTTCGCTTAGCCTTCTCAAAGCAATACTTCACTATGAATCCTTTCTAAAGATAACAACATGCACTCACAAAGTAATTCACAACTCACACAAATACTCACATCTCTCAAAACAATTGCAACTAAATAACTTTTTAGAGAAGTGCGACCCCAAATGAGAGAACTAACCTCTCTATTTATATAGGTAAATGAGACATTCTAGCCTATAGAAAAGGCGTGCCAATTGAAAATTTTCTCCATGCAATTCAACACACTATATACAACTTAAAAGGTGACATAAATCTGAGTGTAAACTCAGCACAAGATGTTACATATCGACCTTTCTATTTGACAACAAAAAAAGACTAATTCAAATGTGTACATGCCCAAATGATGGCAGTCGAATTGCAACTAGGATAGCATTCTACAAATTTAAGAGCTCCTCTAAGTTGGCACCAAGTATTTAGCCAACTTCCTTATCTCTTGGCACAACTATTCTCATTGAAATTGTCCTTTTTTTATAGGAAACACCTATACCATGTCAACTTGGTCATAGTTTTATTGAGCAACAGGTCAAAGATGAGTCGCTCCACAATAAGTGTATAATTGGTGCTTTGACCATTTTATAACTTGTACACTTTTCCTATTATCATGCATTCTAAATACTTTATGGCGCAAATTCTAACACTTCATCACTTTACCATTATCATACATGCGCTCCAAAGTTGGGAGTAATTTGTTGCTTAATAATAAAGATTTATTTCCATATAGCATCAACTATGGTTTGCTTCCATATCGGCCTTTACTGTTGCATATTACTTTTGCATATAAATCAACCTTTATCTTATTTCATCATATGTATTTTTCGGCCTATAGTACTTGCATAGCATATATACAATTCGGCCTCTATTTAATACCATGTATATATAGATATATATTTTTATATGTACATATACATATATATGTCAATGAATAGCATTATATATATATATATATATATTCCTCTATGTACATGTATACGTGTGTATACATATGTTGATATATTCGTATGGAAATTTTCACTTCTCAAACATATGTATGTATCAGTACATGTATACATATGGATATACACACACACACACATTCGGTTGCACAATCAAGCACATATAGAATCACTATCATATTGATAGGGAACATTTGTGCGATGTATATATACATATTCACATACATGTCATATTGTCCCTATGATAACACCATACTCATAAGCAACCTGCTCATATTTGTGCATAGGTACATCTACCTATGTACTCTCATGTGCATGCTCCTCCATGTGTATGGTCTATCGTTCACATGCACAGGAAAATATGTGCATACATTTACGTATGTTCACCTCACCAATCAGGCATAGTAATATAAAGAAGAACTCAAAATCTCCAAACACATTAACATCATCCAAGAATGCACTCAACAGTAATCAACACCCTTACTAATACAAACAAATCTTACTAAAGGATGACTTACCAATTTCCAACACTATGAATAGACTCAACTATTCTATTGTGAGTGTGTGTGTGAGCTCAAATAGGTATCATTAGGGGTTATCCAACCAATCACTTCTCCCGAGTGATACTTCCCCTCCACTTGGAGGATTGAACTTGTCCCTGCAACCAGCTTAGTACATTTTCAATGGTAGTTAGACATTCATAATAAATCCATATGCATCATAAAACTTAATCATATTCATATAGTAATACATGTTCATCATCAATGTAAACATAATTACTCTTCCAAGACAATAATACCTTAATACCTATTTCAGTATTCCATCCATTTAGCAAACATATCAAAATCATGATTGCATTTACCATCCAATTTACCTGTGAAGGTAAAAGTAAATTAGTTATAACAAGACGTGGTGTGACACAATTGTAGACAAAATTCTAATATTTATCAATATATCTATATACTAGCATCTATATCTTAAATTTAAGATATATAAATTACGCTGAGATGAGATATATAGAGGTGTTTAATTCATCATTCAACTTTAATATAGATGTATTAAATTAAAAAATTAAAGGCCTTGATATATCTCGGTGTAATTTATATATCTTAAATTTAAGATATATATGCTAGTAGCAGTCGTAGCGCAACACATAAACCCTAAACCCTAAACCCTAATCCTAACCCTAACACTAACCCTAAACCTAATCACTATTTGTGATGATAAACCTATTTGTGATGATAAACCTAACCCTAATCCTAACACTAAGCCTAACCCTAATCATATTTGTGATGATAACCCTAACCCTAACCCTAACCATAATCAATATTCGTTATGATAAACCTATTCGTGATGATAACCCTAACCATAACCATAACCCTAACCCTAACCCTAATCATATTCGTGATGATAAACCTAACCCTAATCCTAACCCTAACACTAACCCTAATCCTAATCCTAACCCTAATCCTATTCATGATGATAATCCTATTCATGATGATAAACCTATTCGCGATGATAACCCTAACCCTAACCCTAACCATAACCCTAACCCTAACCTTAACCATAAACATAACCATAGCCCTAACACTAACCCTAACCCTAACCCAAATCGTTATTCGTGATGATAAACCTATTTGTGATGATAACCCCAACCATAATCCCAATTTTAACTCTAACCCTAACCAAATTATGATATTTTATCATTTATAAACCTATCCCTAACCATAACCGTAGCCATAACCATAACCACAACCCTAAACCTAACCCTACCCTAATCCCTATTCATGATGATAACCCCAACCCTAATCCCAATTTTAACTCTAACCCTAACCAAATTATTATATTTTATCATTTATAAACCTGTCCCTAACAATAACCCTAACCCTAATCCCTATTCATGATGATAAACCTATTCATGTTGATAACCCCAACCCTAATCCCAATTTTAACTCTAACCCTAACCAAATCACTATATTTTATCATTTATAAGCCTATCCCTAACCATAACCATAATCTTAACCATAACCCTGACCCTAACCCTAACCCTAATCCCTATTCATGATGATAAACCTATTCGTGATGATAACCCCAACCCTAATACTAACCCTAACCCTAACCCTAACCCTAACTCTAATCTCTATTTGTGATGATAACCCTAACCCTAACCCTAACCCTAACCCTAACCCTAACCCTAACCTTAATCCTAAACCTAACCCTAACACTAACTCTAACCCTAATCCTATTCGTGATGGTAATCCTATTCATGATGATAACCCTAACCCTAACCTTAACCATAACCATAACCATAACCATAACCATAACCATAACCATAACCATAACCATAACCATAACCATAACCTTAACCATAACCATAACCCTAACCCTAACCCTAACCCTAATTGTAATCCATATTCATGATGATAACTCTAACCCTCACCATAACCATAACCATAACCCTAACCTTAATCCTAACCCTAACCCTAATCCTATTTGTGATGATAACCCTAACTCTAACCATAACCCTAACCCTAACCCTAACCCTAACCCTAACTATAATCCCTATTCGTGATGATAAACCTATTCATGATGATAACCCTAACCCTAACACTAACCCTAATCTTATTTATGATGACAAACCTATTTGTGATGATAAATCTAACCCTAACACTAACCCTAACCCTACTCCTAACCCTAGTCCTATTCTTGACGATAATCCTATTCGTGATGATAAACCTATTCGCAATGATAACCATAACCATAACCATAACCATAATAAACACAAAACTAAATAAAAATAACATGGATATACAAAGTTCATCTTTACAATTACATAACTAGCCATAATCTATAAGGATAAATACTATTTAATAATAAACTAAGGAATTTAAAAAAAAAAAAAGACTAAATAATAAAATACACAAGCACAATGTTGGAACTCAAATTCATAGGTGCCCATTTTGCTTAAGTCCCTTTCATTTTTGTGCCTTAGCTTTTTTTCCTAAGTTTATAAAAAATCTGAGAAATACTTCATGAGCATGTTTCGTCAAAATTTCTTTGCACCAATGGATAGGGCATAAAAAATTAAGTCAAGTTGCCTTTTAATTTTTTGTAAAATTCCTTATAGTTGAGAAGTTATAGGCTTGTGGGTGTTATCCCTCAATCTGATACAATCCATCCAACTCAAAAGTGTCTTATTCAGATGGTTTTCCCTACAAATGTCTAGTTTTGATCCATTTTCCCGTTTGGTGCAATTTCAATCATTTTTCCCGCAAAGGTAAAGAATGTGAAAATTGACTAACTGCTGGTTTTGTAGGAATCTGCCATCCATCTGAACTTCACCTCTATGCCTTCACATGTCTGATTCACTTTGAATCTCCCGCTTTGTGGGAAAATCCTACCCAAACGAACATTTGTGAGCATTTTCATGTGAACCTGCCTTTTTCACATACTAGTCATTTTCCTACATTTTTCACTTTCCCATCATTTTCTCTCAAGCACGTTCCTTAATCAACTAAGAAAAGTTTTGCAGGCCGATGGACCTCATCTTCTCATAACCTCCCTTGCTAACATCCTCTTCATCTTTGTGGAAATTTTAAAGTGAACTTCTCTTTTCAAGTGCACTTGTCCAGTTCACTCCATCTTCTCTGCATTGCTCCTTTTATGAACTTTCATCTGCCATTTGAACTTCCATTTTCAAATTTCTTCATCTAGTTTGGATGACTTTTTCCATAAAATTGATCCACTTCACTTTTCTACATCCGTAATAGGATGATGTCATGTTGAAATCATCCCACCTTGCTTATGTCATCATTTTTGAAGCTCCCAAATCCATATCATCCCTCTCGATGACATCCCTTGCTAACATCATTTGTAGGACTTTCTATTCGAACCAAACATGTTGATGAAGTGCATATGCACTTGATTTTTCTGTCTGTTCCAAGTGGAAGCCAATTTATTGCAACGACCTAACGAATCCTTCTGACTCACATGAAGTTGTTAAAGACCAAAAAACATTATGGTTTGCTTCCAATTAATCTAATGTGAACTAGATGCATTTCTCAAAGGTGTAGATACACTTGTATATGGACCTTCTGCTTGAACCTGATAGGGGTATTATTCCTGCAATGCTGGATGTGACCCGATTTTTCATATATGGAGTTTTGTGGGGATTTTGGTGGCTTTTAGATGTTGTAAGATTTTTTGATACAATTGGATGTGTCTTTCGTGGGTCTGAACTTAAGCTCTAACCTTCTTTCCTTCACTATTCAATGATTTTTGTATTTTGCAAACTTATGTGCACACTGACTAACTTGTTTTGAAAAGTTTGTTTTTGTTAAATGTTGGTAAGTTCTATTGTTTCAGTTGGTTTTCTAGTTCGCAAACCTGTCAATTGGCTGAGAATATGATTCTTTGATGGTCAACTATGTGCCATGTGGAAATTTTATATTAATGCACATTTTCATTTTGCCACATGATTTATATTATAGACACATAAGTTTTATTTCTAACCACTTCAATTATTGTCGTTGTTTCATTTCCCCCCCTTCGTGCATGATCAGTATTGTTGGATCGACCACCAAAAATAACTATTGAGGTCTTTTATTGATCTAGTGCATTTCTTTTGGAGGTATTTGATCCTTCATGTAGATTTTTTATGCATTTACAGTAACTCATTTTAGTGTTTTCCCCTATCACCTTGTCTTAAGGGTAATTTGGTACAATCATTTGGATCATTGGAGAGTACATGGAGAGAAAAGAGTTGTAGGCACATGTTCAAAAGGGTGCCTGATGAGAAATAAGTAGGTTTTTATACCAATTGTTGGAAAATTCAAGCTCTATCCAAATATAGATTCAATGGATGAGATACAAGGCTTCGACTACAACATGGAAATCTAAAACTTATAAGTAAATCTGAAATTAAGTTTCCTTAATGTAGAATTTCCATAATTATAGGAATCTTTTTATGATGCTAAAAATCAACCAACATATGATGCTTATAAACACTACCTTATGTGAACTTATAACAAAAATATATAAAGAATAACATGACCATAAGATAGCAACAATGAGACACAAATCAACAACATAAGAGCATCATATAAAAAAAGATTTAGGTGGAGAAACCTTTGCAGGAAAAAACTCCACCAAGAAGAGAGGCCAAGTATGCATCATCTTCAAGTAAATGAGATTGCAATACATTCAATTCCATTCTCCTCCTTTCCTCCACCATGGCACCACTTGTGCACCTATGAAAAACCTCTTTATGTCTCAACTTGTCCTTGTTCTTGCAATGAAACTCTACATCCAGTTGTTGCACATAAATTCTACATCTAAGAGTTGCTTTTATAAACTTGTGAAGATGTCTTAATCCCCAAACATGGCTCCCAAAGATGACGCTTCATTCCAAAAATCCCCAACCCTTGGAATACCTTCTTGGAATGCGAAAGGACACCGGTTTTGGCACCAATACTTTACCTCCAACTTGGGTGCCTAAACTTGGGAGATAAACATTACATTAAATGCAATAAATGATGGAATACCAAGAGACACATGTTGCCTCATTCCAAGCTCCCACTTGGAGAATCCCAATAGTCACTCATTTATCCTTTTCCTTATTATTTATTATCCCATTCTAGGTGTCCACTTGTGGGGAAAATAATATTAAATATTTGTGTCCACAAGTCGCCTTCATTGCTATTAATGGACCCATTACCCCTTATGAATATATTAGACACAATCCAGTGAGAATTAATATTATAAAATATTTTCCCAATACACCCTCAGTTGTTAGAGACACTTTGCAATGATGTTGGAACCATGACATATTATTGACAAGGTGGAGGACACCTTAATCCTAACAGTACCTAATGAAGTATCAAGTACAAATCAATGATCAGAGTGCAAGGAATGTTTTAGACTAACAAACATACTTTGTGAACATCTTTTTAGATTCATGTTTCCATTTGTATGTATTCAAACTTGGAAAATGTATCAATCCTAATATATTTTCTTAAACACATTTACTATTGTGAATGCAAACTCCATTAGAGGAGCTTGGCAGAGCTTTAGTTTCAGTATAGTTATTGTGATGAATCTTTTACAAGTTTGCATATGAGTTTGTGTAGTATATCGATGGATAAATAAGTAGATGAAGTTAAAATTGATGTATGTTGATGCTTTAAGCAATATATCACTTGTAATATGCCATCTTTCCTTTGTTGTTTCTTCTCATTTGCTTTGACTCTATGGCCCTGGAATAGGCACTGATCTCTTGTATGTATCCAACCACCCATATCATAAATAAGAAATAATAAAATTATTTTGGTTCTAATTATAGTGTGTGAGTTCTTGATTTCACTACTTGTAAGGAGTATAGAGAACTATTTCAATGAATCATGGAACTTACCCCATCTTGCAGACAAATTTCCAAGATGTCTTATTAGCTATATAGGGGTTAAAGATAACTAGTTTGTTTAGTCTAGTGAAAAATTCCTAGGGCTAACTAGATAAGTTGGGTTTAGCTATCATTTACATTAGTTTTGTTTATCTTAAGTGATTTTCGTACATGTTTAGGTATACCCCTAGGAATACCCTCTTGAATTTAAGGTGAGCTCAAAGTGCATCAGGTATAACCCACTCTTGTAAAGTTAGCTTAGAATCATCTATCGTTCTATTGATGGACTATGTTTCCCACATGATGAAAACCTTGGCCTTGTGAGTAGAATTTGTTCTAAGAAGTGGATCAATGATTTTGAGACCAAATAGAATGGTGTTGTTGTTGAGGATTAGTAGCCGTTGAAACTGCTTAACTTCATTTATAGAAGTCAAAATTTGAAAAGTGCTTTGCAGTTGCTATTTCGGGTTAGCTAAGAGAGCTTAACTTCAAATAATTTTTTATCTCCCTAAAGGAGTGGAAACTTTGTTGTAGAAACCTAATGTTAGAAAAAAACTCATTTACCATAAATAAAAGAAGGCAAAGAAATGAGTTGTTTGCACAAGAAAATGTTTCAAGTAATGCAAGAAAACAATGTGGAAAATGGAATAAAAAAGATGGAGGTAATCCATCCAGAAAAATAGCACTGAAGAGGTTAGCACTTAGGTAGAGGTGATTCTTTTATTGACCTAAGAGAATAATATCAATAAATTTTTGATGATTCTATAGATCATCTGCTCAAAAGAAGAAAAATAAATATTGATGAATATGATGTGTGAAGAAACTAGACATTGGGTCGAACTGGTAGATGTGCTCACAAGGTTGATCATCAATAGACTTCTCCTATGGGTTTGAACAAGGTTCCTAGTTTGATTAAAATTTTCATGATGTTTATTGAAACATATTTGATTCAATGTTCGTGAAAGAAAAAGACCCCTAGATGAAGAGTTGGATCTACTAAATGAAGCTAGAAGAAAACAAGAGTTGCTAGTAGAGACAAAACAACTAAATTAGGCTTGTCATGTGGGTACCCAAAAACAAGGTCAACAAATACCACAAAAAAAAATTATAGGACAAAATATTTGTGGAAATCCTTAGAAGTAGGCTCAACAATTTGCTCCAGTTAGGCAACCTTTAGGAAATGAAAGATATAAGCAGTTGGATTTCTTTGGGATCCTAGGTATCCCAATCCAATTCCCAATGATACTATAGACAAAGTTCACAATTTTCAAGGTAACAATGCCATAATGAGGAAAGAACATTTGAGGTACTTCATCAAAATCATTGATGAGTATGAAATGAAAGATGAAAATGTGATGATGAAACTGTTCATGCATTATTTAGAGAAAAGTGCTAGGGCATGGTTCATAAATATTCTTGATAGCTATATCTCTTCTTGGCAATAGTTTATCTCTATTTTCAGAATACAATATGGAGACACATTCGATCCTAAGTTTGCCATCCACAAGATCACCACCATCAAGAAGAGTATGAATGAGACAGTCACAAACTTCAACAATAGGTTTATCCTCATGATGAGAAAGGTACCCCAACATCTCAAATCTAATGAATCCATGTGTTTGGTTCTTTACTATGGTGCTTTTGATTCTAAAATAAGATATTACTTGAGAGACAAAGATCCTCAAACACTTAGGGAGGTTTATACCGCAACCATAAATATTAAGAGTGATATGAGGGCATCTAGCAAACTGTTAAAAAGGGCTTACATGAAATTGTTAAAATTGGATAGGGTTGTTGCAAATAAACCCCTTTCAATTGAGGACAAATTAGATAAATTGATGGGTGTTGTGAGGGACTTGTCTTACAAAGGCACAAAATGAGAAAAGGGTTGTTACCTTAGGGTGCATCTACACATTTCAATGAAGGTAAAAGGTTGCACAACATACCATATAGTATTGATTGGTCTAAGAGACCACAAAAACAATACAATGGGTGACCTACTCAAAATAATGTCATTTTCAAGCTGCATGACAAGGATGTGCTTAATCCATTAACTAAGGAAGCTATCAATTATCGGGATGATAATATGTGGCGTGATTCTTGTTTCTTTTTGTATGACCCTTTAAACTGTGATGTTTCTCTTTCTATGGAGAGGAATGAGGAATTCCCAAATGATGAAGGTGGCCTAGAATATTATGAGGACAACATTTAACAATTTGATGAATTGGGTCGTGATTACACAAAATATATATTATGTCACAATGGTCCCAATTTGGATTATCACATTCTCCAAGTTGGCGATGAACCCGATTCCCAACCATATCAACTTCCAACTCATGATTTTAAGCATATAAAATATTATGCAAGAGAGATACAAGAGGACAAAACCTTCGATTTAAGACATCAAATCCCTCACTAATGCCAATTTTGTGTAAGCCAAAGTGGAATGCAATTGAGAAATACGTGTTGGGAAAATTAACCATGATTATCAATCCATTTCCTAAAATCATGCACACAAGTATATAGATAACCAAATGAAAATATCAAATACATATCACAAGATAACACAAGATATACCATGGGAAAACACTCATAGAGGGAAAAACCTAGCCACCAAAAGCATCCATGATCAATGTATTATTCAACAATAAAACATTACAATGCACTTACATAGCCTCCACAAACATCTTTGAAACATCAAGCCCTATACAATAAATCCATGTGAAAAAGCATGTAACCACACATCCCATGCCATGCTTCAACCCTCCCAAATGCTAACAAGAGATGCTCTCAACCAGCCAACCTACCAACTATCCAACCTTAGACAACTACTCATGTGTTTTCTTTTATAGAAATGAGCTCCCACAAAACCACCAAGTAGTATTATATAAAACAATGTGACTAATACCATGACCTTACAAAACCATTAACCCCTCATTTAATATTGGTAGAAAAAATTTCCAATGGGTGATCCCACAATATTGGTATACAATTTTTGGCCAATCTGGACACTGAAATATTTTTTTCTAACTAAATCTTCACTTTCAAGCACCTATAGTGGCTAAACCGTGAGGAATTTGAAGATGATGCAAACTAGATATTTGTGACATTTTGTCTATAAATTATAAATATATTTTTTTTGAAATTTTTGGAATCATATTGCACTTCTTTTTCCATCTCCTTTGAAAACTAGTTTTTTTCAGTAAACACCATTTTCAAGAGTGATGCTCACCGTATACAACATAAATTTTTTCCATGAAGGATAATTTTTTTTTTGAATTTAGATTTGTAACTGCGAATCTAGTGCTTCCAATTGGTTTCATAGTGTTTTATTCAATATTTTTTTCTTAATCAAGTTTCGAAGTCAAATTAATTACAATTCAAACATAGGCGGACCGTATACAACATAAATTTTTTTATATGTATCGAAATTCAATTTATTTATGTTGGATCAAGGACTTCAGTATCTCGTGCACTCATATTTTTCAAAAAAAAAATGATAATCTGCTATTTTTTCACATATGCAGAACAAAGAGCTAGATTTTCGGTGAAAAACCTATGTTTAATAAAACTAAAAAAAAAATACATAATAAAACCAAAACATATTAAATTATATTTGTTGGATAGGTCGTTTCAAGGACTACCATCAACCAGTTGGGTTTGTGAAGTCTCCTCCATTTTCATCCTCAACTTGAGCTTCAAAGGGAAAAATTTTGGAGTTTTTTGGTGCCAGAGGGTGAGAAGGTTGGAAAAGGGTGGTTCGGGCGAACCAGGGGGGTTCAAGCAAACCCCCTTTCAAAAAAGGTTTTCCTTTTATTTTTTTGAGAATGGTGGGACCTTGCATTTAATGGGTTCGCTCGAACCAGGATTCTAGCAAACCCTCTTTTGGTTCGCTCAAACCAAAAGTCCATTCGAACCCCCTAAAACCAATTTTTTTTGCATTGGGTCATTTTTTGCAACTTTTCCTTCCTCACTGGAATTGTAAACCACTTTTGTGGGTTTACCCCAATATTAAATATTATTCCCATGTGCAACCCCCACATTAAATATATAATTCAATGTTACATACAACACATTAAGTGGCCCCAAGAATGCTAGACCCATGTGATGCACATATCCCTAGATTCATGTTGTGCCTTCGCACTCATGCCCCTTTTTGTCATTTGGAAAAACAAGGATCCCCTCTTTTCATTTTGTGTGTCATCATTTTTCTTCTTGTACCTTTTCTTTCTTTTCCTTTTTTCCTTTCTTTCCTTGGTTTTATTCTTTCTTTCTTTTTTCCTTTCGGAGTTCAGGATATCAGAATTCTAAGGAAGTGAATGCCTTCCTTCTCAAGCCCGATCCCCAACCTTTTCTTTGGCTTTTGCTACTTGTTTGTTTGGTCTTCCATTAGGCTTCGCGGGTTAGAGTTTCATCTTCTCACACAAGCAACATTCGGCTCCTGACGGTGGTGTCTCGTTTCTCATGCATGCCACTTCATTTCATTTGAATTAACTATGCTATCAATAATTTTAATGCTATATTCAATGCACCATTTAATGCAGATTGGGGAAGTCAATGGGGGGATTGTTAAAGGTTTTTATTGCTCATTTTTACCATTTACCTTGAAAATCCCCGTGTACTTGAGCTTTGGAGATATGGTTCAACTCTCCTTCGTTATCGACATTGTCGCCATTGTAAATTCATTTTACCCCTTGCATTTATGGCCTGCTGGTTCATGTTGTGTCCTTGTTGCTATTCACCAATGCGATTGTGTGTTTATGTGCATTCAAGGGTGAGTTGGTGTGAGTTCATGGGTCTTGGTGTGTGTGGCATTTGTGTGTTCGTCTGGTTTTCATTTTCCTTTCCTTCCTCACGCTCATTTTATAGGTTAGCCTCAATTTTCCTTACTTAATGTAATTCAAAATTGATGTTCTATTGGTATGATTGGTGGTTTTTTGCCCATTTGGGCATTTCCTTTTCGTTTGATCGGTTTGGCTTTGGGCATTTATTCTTTGTTTTTGTTGTGTGTTTGTTTTTCCTTTTAGTTTTTTATTTTTTTTTGTTTTTGTGCCCCGTTAGATTAATTTTGCCTCTGATGCACCAATCAAAGATGTTTATGACATTGTCGATCGAGCATCAAGCCCCAGGCTTATCAAGGCGTGCTTTATTTTTCCTTAGTGTTTTGAAACTTGAAACAAATTTTTGGGCTTCAAGTGTTGGGAGTTCCACGTACCCACTACACAAAAGAATCAACATAACATATTGTGAAACTCCGAGCCTCGACCCCTAATTCTTCCTCTAAGTCACGAAGTCTAGGTTCCTTATTAAAATAGCAAATCAAAGCACTAAAACCCAAAACCTGAATTTTGAAACATTAATCTCGAGACTTAGTAAAATCTTGTGAATCCTTTCAAGTTTCAATCGTCGGTGATACCCCTTACCATCTTTCTTATAGAGGTGAAAGTGTAAGGGGTACCCCCGATCTCCAATCCCTGATGATGTGCATAAACACATCAAAAATCTATTTCAAAGAATCCTCTTCAAACTTTGGAATTTAGATGTTTCCTTTGCAAACTACCTTATTGAGGTAGGAAGTATCATGAAACCTCGACACCCAATGTCTAAAACCCTAAAACCAATCACTTCTATCTGAATGATAAGTTGATAAGCATGCCTTTAATCAATCCATCAAGAGATTCAATCTTGATGTATTTTTTTGCAAACAAACAATACAATCTCATCACATATTTTGCCTATTGACTTTGTGGATTATTAATTTAATCAAAGGGTTACACTTGTCTTGCATGCATCTTGATTTGACATCATGGTGATGTATGAGTATTTTGTTTCAATCTAATTTGTCAAAATAATGAGATCTTGTTGGTAATAGTGGACTTAAGGTAATATTTCATCTTAGACCTGTGTGTGCTTGATGATGTTCTGATTTTATGAAATATGAAAATCTTTGTGCTAATTTACTTCCTTCGAAGATTTACTTTATGTAATTTTATTAACTAAACAATTATTTTATTTATTTAAGAGATTTGATTTTAATTTAGAATTATTTATGAATTATTATTTTTTTATTAGTTAAATGTTTTATTTATTTTTAAATATATCACCTCTTCAATAGTTTTTGTTACTTAAGTCACTACACTCTACCCTTTGTTTTTAGTATTATCAGTCTTTTGACATAGTTAAGGATAATTGAAGATAAATTTAATTATAAAAAATAAATCTTATCTAATTCAAACATTTTTATGATTTCACTATGTCAAATTCAACTGCTTTTAAGTGTGTTAAGTGGCCCATTCATTCTCATGAGAGATGGGTTCATGTAAACACTTCTTAAAAAAGACAAGTCAATGGGTTTGACTCAAAAAAATATAATTTTTAACTAATTGTCATTAACAAATTTTACTAAAAATCAAGGTTGCTTCCCATGACAAGAAGGGGAAATAGGAAGCCACTTTTCATTAGGAGCAGGACTTGGAGGTGGAAGAGTTTGAGGCCTAGGTTGATGAAGAAAGTGATGGGATGGAATTTGAAGAAACTGCCTATGACATGGGTGAGGAGGAATCTGAGGAGAAAGAAGATAATGAGGAGGAAGAGACTGAAATTGAAGAAGAACAAAGGAATGAAACTCTGACAGCCCCTGATACCAGGAATATTGCCAATGAAACTAATATTGTTGATTATTCTAGCACTGACTATCTGAAAAAGTGAGATGACCTACATGCAAGTTCAAATGGATGACATGGAAAAAGCCATAATAACGTTGATGAAGGTGACGAATGGCCTAATTCGTGGAGCTATGGTTGGTGTTGTGTCTGGACAAACCAAGATTAATAGGAAGCTGAAAAAGATGGGAAAGATGGTCAACTTGAAAGACTTGGAAGAGACCGAGGGACCTTATTGGAGAGAGTATATCTCCCTTATATGAGATTACTGGGACTTGATTGGAAAAGCCAAGTAATGGCTTTTTTTCTTGCTTCTTGTTATGGTTGCCTTGCTTTTTTTGTCGTTCTATTTCAATATTCTGGATTGCTATTTTCAAATAGCTCTAATATGGTTAAGAACTTGCTGGTAAATGGTGGACTTGATAAATGGTCTTCGTAGTTTAAATTGTTTCAGTAGTAATTTTATGTTTTTGATTAAATAATGTGGTTCTATGGTTACTATTTTGTTAATGGCATGCATGCCATCCTGGACATGTTTCTTGATGCTAGTTGGTGGTGTGTTTTATCCAACTTGTTTCCATTTTTTGAATTTTGGTTGTAACCATGGGATCAGGGCCCTTTCCCTACTAATCTAATCAAAAACAAATTTTACTAAAATATAATTATGTTAGGGAGAGTTTAATTGATTAGAGTGTTGGGGTTCATCATAAGAATATGTAATATGAAATTTTTAAGTTAGTAACTCTTAGTTTATCATAAATAAGTTCTTAAAAGAAAAATAAAATAAAATCATTCAAAAAAATTTATATTCTCTAGAATAATTTGAGGATAAAATTTACCAATATTTTTTTTGTCAAGAGATATTTGTAATCAAGTGACACTTTGTGAGATGTGTAATATGCTAGCTAATTGAAGTAATGTTAGAATAATTTATTTGTCAATATCACTAACATAATGAAATTTTATGAATACATTTGTAAGTTTTGCTTCTCAATATGATACAATTTAATCATTACATTTAAATATGAATGCATTTAACTTTGCATGGATTGAAATTTAAACAAATATACTATTACTTGAATAATCTATAAAATAAATAGATATAAAATAAATTAAAAAATATAATTATTTATTATTTTAATTAAAAAATAAAAGAATTACATTTTGATCCACAAACTTTGAATACAAAATAATCTCATTATAAATCTTTTAATTCTATTATTTTGCCAATAAACAATTGTTTTCATAAGGAGGTATTTTCCACGGTTCATGTCATTTTTGGCCCAACAACCCAGGCTATTTATTTATAAATAGAAGTCCTCGAAATCGTACAAATGAAAATTTCAAAGTCAAAATTTCCAAACTTTGAAAGACAACTGTTATTTTTATGTATTGGGCGATTAATGAAGCAGGCAAAGGAAATGGTGAAGCTTCGCTCATCGGATGAATTTGTTGAAGATGGATCACTGGATCTACAAGGCCACTCAGTTATTGGAGGTCGCACTGGAACATGGAGGGCATCCCTTTTTATAATTGGTATGAATGAGCATGCTCTCTTTTGTTGATGTTTCCAAGCTTCTATAAAATTAGTACATGAGTAAGAATGCTTCTGGAAAACCTGTGATTTGTTGTAGGAATAGTAAAGTGATTATTATTCATTAGTTTGTTTGTATTTTACAAAGAAAAAACTGTATTAGATCCACTTTAATTTGTCCTTGAAGAGGGAAGAGGGGTCTAGATGTTAGATCTCAAAAGCCATTAAAGAAAAGGGAATAGAACACAGTTATTTTGTTTGTATATATGTGTTTTTATGGTTGCATTGGAGTGTTCTATCTGAGTCTATTTAAGCTGATACTTTTCCATGGATCAGTTAGGATTTGTACTCATTTGATATTGGGGTACTCTACCACTGAGTTATGTGTTCTTTTATATTCAGCAGTGTAGATTGTTCTGTTAACACGAGCAACCCTTTTTTCCTTTGCTTTAGATTTTATCTATCCACAGCTATTCTAGTCTTGATTTCAATTAGTACATTTATTTTTTACTCACAGGGGTGGAGATTGCAGAGAGGTTTGCTTATGCTGGCATACTGTCAAATTTGGTAACTTATCTCACAAGTGTTCTGAATGAAAACACTGCCACTGCTGCAAGCAATGTGAACATATGGTCAGGGGTAGCATCCATGTTGCCTTTTTTGGGAGCTTTTGTTGCAGATTCATATTTGGGTCGGTACTGGACAATCATTGTTTCTTCACTCGTCTATTTGCTTGTCGGTATTCTTTTCCTCCACAAATTACTTTTCCTTTGCATTATGATCGATAGATAGATCATAAGTTGGAATGAAGCTCTCACCCAGGTTTCACTATATATTATGGAAGCTTGTAATTTAAAGGCAGTCCACATAGCAACAAAAAAAAGAGTTTATGTTTTAGTTCAGGTGAGGAGGATACTGACGCCTCACTCAAAAGAAAACAATACAACCACAAAGATTCTAAAATGAGAATTATACAAAGGCTAATTTTGTATTTAGAAATTGTCTTATCAGAGTCCTATGTGAGAAGTGAGTACCTTGATGAAGATGCTGGTATGGTTTTCTGCAAAGTTGAAGCTAAGAGTTCCATTGTCACCGATTCTTGGTGTCTTTTCCATTGAGATTTACCCTTGTAATTGTTTCTCTGACTAGCTTTTTGCTTTCTGTACCTATATGTGCATCCCTTTTCAACCCAATACAAACCCTCATTGTACATCTATTTGAGCCACCCTGATAAAGACTATACATTGTCAGTTTTGGATGCTACTCCTTGCTTCATTTCTGTTATTTGTGTGTGTTTAAATCATTTAAACCCTAGTAGTCTGTTAGTAAATATGTGAACACATAACAATAAAAGTGGTACCCTGGCGAAGAGCCCTGTTTACTGTGTTGTTAAAGGATCCATATAAGGTGACAGCATGAATAAATAACAAATTTAACCTTAATTGAGGACTCAGATTGGTCTATTCGTAAAGAATCTATGTCTGATGCATGTGCAAGAAAGTAAATGCATGCCTTGCGGAAGATCCTGATAAGGCCATTTGATTAAGAATCCATATATGCTACATGTATGAAATTATGGATCAATAACAAGCGAAGTGGACGCCCTTTTCAAAAAGCCATAAAGGATTTTTTGGTTCAGCACCTATATCTACATATGTTAATAAATACCAAGAAAAGTGGGTACCTTGCTGAAGACCTATGACTGCTGTTTTGGTTAAGGGCACATATGTACAAATTTAGGAGTTCTTGTAAGCAAAGAAACTAAAATCATATCATTTGAGTTGTGCACATAATGGGAACTGAATTAGACGTCCATTTGCTTTCAAAATAGCTGATAAGATTTTGATTTTCCTGTGTTTTAACCACAAGCAAGATATCCAAGTAACACAACATGCAATGTAATGTGACAGGGTTTAATCCTGGTGACTCTTTCAGCCACTCACAGGGGTCTCAAACCCTCACCATGCAAGAAGGCTTCAGAGTCTTGCCCCAGAGCATCACATTCCAAAATTGGGTTTTTTTTCTTCTCACTTTACTTGGTTGCTTTGGGGCAAGGGGGTCACAAGCCATGTCTACAGGCCTTTGGTGCAGACCAATTTGATGATGAGGACCCAGAAGAGAAGAAACACAAAAGTTCATTCTTTAACTGGTGGTATTTTGGTATTTGCTTGGGGACACTTGCAGGGGTCACTGTGCTCTTGTATATCCAAGATAATGTCGGATGGGGTGTGGGATTTGCCATTCCTGCCATTACCATGGCAATGACACTTCTTGTGTTCTTGTGTGGGACTAGGTTTTACAGAAACAAACTGCCTAGTGGAAGTCCTCTCACTCGAATCATCCATGTGTTTGTAGCAGCATTCTTCAAACGGAAAGGCACTATTCCTTCCCAAGAACCAAATCAATCAGTTTCTATTCAAGAGCAAGAGGTTCTGAAGGCAGGGTCAAGAAGACAAGTGTTGCAAACAAATCAGTTCAGGTAAGCACTACATGGTACTATCTGCTTTAAATCTAGTGCTATAATATTTGTGCAGAATGCTACTCTAAAGCCCAGGCCTCGATAATTGCAACATAGATCATTTTGTATTTTCAAACTGGGGAATGAACCAAACGTGTCTTGGTAAATTGATGAGGCTAATGGAGTTTCAAGATGTCCACCAATTTTCCATTCCAGCTCTAGTTGACGCCACCTGAATGGCATGCAAAACAAAGGGATGTTGGATGCATTTCCTTGATCTCACAACTACGCTGAAGGAACTCTGTTTAGGCAGTAATAACAATTGGGAATAATGCTAGTCCAAATTTTTGGGGTTCTCATTTGTGTTTATTTTAGCCCTATCTACTTTAGAGAATATTTTTGATGGATGTCCTCATCTTGTTTTTCCAGGTTCCTTGACAGAGCAACAGTTAAAGATGAATTAGACTTTGAGTGCAAGGCAAAACACAATTGGAGACTTTGCACAGTCCAACAGGTCGAAGAGGTGAAACTTCTTTTAGGTATGTCACCGATTTGGACGGCATGCTTGATGTTTGGTGTTGTCTTTGCACAGTCCTCAACATTTTTCACAAAACAGGGTAGCACAATGGATAGAAAAATGGGTCGACATTTTGAGATCCCTCCTGCAAGCCTGCAATGTTTTATTGACATACCTATTGTTCTACTGGTCCCTGTCTATGACCGCTTCTTTGTTCCCAATGCAAAAAGGTTAACAGGGAACGAAAGAGGTATAACATTGCTCCAAAGGATAGGCACCGGTATGTTTGTTTCTGCAATTTCAATGATTGTCGCTGCAGTGATAGAAATTAAAAGAGTCAAGGTAGCAAAGGATAATGGACTGGTAGATATGCCCCACGCAACAATCCCAATGAGCATTTTTTGGCTACTTCCACAATATGTACTTTTTGGCACAGCTGATGTGTTTACAATGGTAGGAATGCAAGAATACTTCTATGATCAGATGCCAGACACAATGAAAAGCTTGGGTATAGCTGTCTATTTGAGTGTTTTAGGAGTTGGCAGTTTCTTGAGTAGTATCCTAATTTCGGTCATTGAGAAAGTTACTTGCAGAAACGGGCAATGCTGGTTTGCAGATAACGTGAACAAAGCTCATTTAGATTATTTTTATTGTCTTCTAGCTTCTTTGAGTGTACTCAACCTAGGCATGTTCATGACCTTAGCCAGCTGGTACAAGTACAAAAAGGCTGCATCTTCTGATACAGAAAAATCTTGCTGAGAAAGGACACTTCTCGCTACATGATTCATGAGTGGGTGCCAATCCCTTATGATTCATAAGTTATCCACAGCTGAAATAGAATCCGTCTGAGGTAAAAAAAAAATTATGTTTTACCTATTTGAGTGCCACTAGCCCCAACTTTATCCGTTTTACTATTGTAATTTGTTTAGTATTCAGTTATATGGTCTAGTCATTGAGGTACTTCCCACGTTGATGAAACAGGTTAAAAATCCAACAAATGCACCCTCTGTAATAGCCATGTAAGTGGACGAAGTCAAAGTCTCACATTTTACTAGACACGAATGAAAAAAACAAAAAACCTTATGGGTTGACACCATATATTCCATCCAAAGAACCATATCTGTACCTTGCTTCAACTATATTAATTGTACTTGAACCGTTGGACGGCTATGGTCAATCGAAACATCAATTTATTTATTTAACTAAAAACTTAGATTTTTTTTATATTGAGAAAATGCAAGTTACAAAGTATAATATGCAGTAAAAAACTGCAGAATAAACTGTACACAAGGCATTAAAATTCAAACAGCAGAGACACCCTGCTGAAAGGACATAAGTACACCAACTTCCTCCAGCAGATCAAGCAGATTACAACCAATTAATCGAGCAGAGACAGAAGACCTGAGTACACCAACTTCCTCCAGCTGATTACAAGAAGTTGCTGAACTGTACCATAAACATGAATCTTATCTCCTTATAGTTTCAGATGTAGCAAAGCTGAGCAAGATGTAAGAAGTGTGTATGCAGAGGACAATCTCCAAACAAGGTGCATGTATGTAGAAAGGTAAATGGCAACTAACCATCTGTCTGCTGCAACAACCAAGGCCACAATAGGACTGTCAGGAAACAAGTTCCAACCACCCAAGAGAACATAATAATAAGAGACATCTTTTGCATGGAACCTGTGGCAGCTACTCTGAAGATATAATTGATATGGCTAACTGCAGGAAAGTACAAAAAGCTGCCCAAGATGAGCCAACAACAATCCAAAGCGCTAGATTGAAGTAGAAGGGCAAAAATCAGTCTTGAAAGTAGGACCTTACGCCCTGAGCTATGACAACCTTCTTTTTGCAGAGCAACTAAAAACTTAGTTTGTTACTCCCATTTCATGAAAGTGTTTTTCTGACTATGATAGAGCTCTATAGCAAAAATAACTCATCCGAGGTGGAATAAGCTTCGTGCACTGATTCTCAAATCTCCGCTCAGTCTTCACATAGAAGAATTCTTAGAAAATATTGAACAGGATTGTGTAAATCATTCCCTTGCCATCAACCCCCTCCAGGTTGGTATCGCATATCATTCTTAAGTGTTTTGGTAAGAATGTTTACATTCTTTCCTCTGCTACTCACTGAAGAAGACACTATTTTAAAAGTATTTTATTATGAACAATTTCCTTCTTACATTGTGCATTTTTTTTCCTTGCAAATCTAATCAGCATCTATTTGCTTTATCCTAATGGGATACCATCTTCACTAATTCCTTGGATGGTGAACAAATTATTACTTGGATTCCTATTTTGTGATGATTCAAAGAGAATTGGATGCATTCGAGAGTGATGGATTGCCTAATATTCAGCTGTGGCCTTATCTGCTATCTTTTCTGAAGCTATTAACAGCAGTTTTTCTATTTACCTGTGTGCAAATTTCTTGACTTCCCATCATTACACCAATAGGATTTCTCTTGAGAAGAGTCAAGCTAAAACCATCCTTAAAAGTAACCCTACACCACTTCTTTGGTTGAATAAAAATAATATTGTTAGCGACATCTTTTGCCAATTTGATTATCTCTTTTGGGATAATGGCTCAATCCTTCTTTACTTGAAAAAATCAAGGGTTGTTAATTTCCATGATTAGATAGGACATGAATCTAGGATTGTCCATTAGCATGCTATGATGTTGCACCCCTGGTTATTCTCTTATTAATAATTATCGTATCAATTTCGGTTTCATACTGGTACCCATATATGAGATCTGCTTTATTCTCCATTACTATTTGCAGGTTGGATTGAATTACTTCTCCTACTCTGTTTAAATGTATGTTCTTGGATAAATTTTTTGCTTTTAAAATTAATCTTGATTCTTGTTTGCTAATGGATTGAATTAAAGCTGTTTTCTAGACGATCTTTTATTTAATATTTTCATTAAAATTGGTATCATCCCGAAATTATGTGAGGGAAGAACAGGAACAACTGTGGACCATTCAGCCATTTGCCCATTTGTATTCTAGAATGTGGATAGTTCTTTCAACGCCCCCTTGCAAGCCTACAATTGGGGCTCCCAGTTTGGCTTTGAGACCGTATTATTAACACAAACAAGTTAGAACTCAATCGTTCAAACTCCTATTAACATGCTGGGCTGCTCAACCACTAAGCCATTCCTCTAGTCCAGCCCTATCCTAGTAATACATTCGAAGCTTAACTGTAATCGACTCTCTTAATGTTTTCTTAGATTAATCATCTTTCGTCGGCAAATTCCCATCCAGACTTCCGTTTTTAATTTTTGATAGACGATGCAGTTTCTGGTTACTATGCTAAATTCAAATGCCGGGAGGCCTTAATAATAATAAAAGCAATAAGAAGCACGCCATCTACAAATTTATATCTAGTAGGGCCTCTTTCATGAACCAGTGCATGTTTATGGTAAGGGACAAGAAAACATAGCATAAGATATGTACAATGTGTTGGCTAACAGATCTGCATCTTAGAATTTATCATGTAAATTTAACTCTCTGCCCAAGATAGATGCAATCGGTTATCAATAGTTGAGATAATTGTTTCTATGGGAAACAATTGCTCTCTGAATTTTCAAGAGGTACAGCTCCCTCTCAGATTTTCAATAAAACCTTGAAACTACAAATTTAAACAATATGTGTTTTTTTATCAGAAAGCAGAAAAGACATAAGTATTAACACCAGAAAGCTTTCAAGTATTGAATGCGATGAATGCAAGAATAAGCATAACCACTGGTACAAAGACCAACGGGACATCCCATATAAGTAAAGAACAATCTATTTGATACAACAGCAGAACTGAAATCAATCATCTAAATGAAACAGTTATTCATTCGCACAAAAATGAGGTAACAGAGTTAAAGAAATTTTCCTTTCATTAAAATGACATACGAAACATACATAAACGTAAAGAGCTTTCAATTCTGTATATGCCATATCAAAATTGTGATAAAAATTGCTAAGAGAGAGTTTCATTCAAATTGATAAAAAAATTGTATATGCTACATTTGACAAGGGAAATCCATTAGCTCCCCATCCACATCTCCATCTTATCCCCCATCCACATCTTCCACTTATCTATCACTCAAATATCCCTCTCATCCAATATCCATACCTCCATCTTCTCCCCTAGTTGTATCTCAACCTCCATCTTTGCACAAAAACACTATCACCTCCATCCCTAGTCCAAATCCACCATCCCATTATCCCCCGAACCATCTTCCAATCCATGATCCCAATCCTCTATCTACCCCTAATTTTTTCTCCTACCTCAATCCACCATCCATGTCCTATCTCAATCCACCTTCTAATCTCTCATACCTTAATCCTCCTTCCAATCCATCATACTTCCATCCTCCATCTAATATTGATTCTTCCACTAATCCTAATCCTCTACCTACTCTTAGTCCTCCATTCATGTCCAATCCAACATATAATCCTAACTCTCCAATCCATAATCCTAGTCCTCCACCTACTCTTAGTCCTCCATTCATGTCCAATCCAACATCTAATTGTAACTCTCCAATCCATAATCCTAATCCTCCACCTACTCTTGGTCCTCCATTCATGTCCAATCCAACATCTAATCCTAACACTCCAATCCATAATCCTAATCATCCCACTACTCCACCTCTTCCACCTACTCCTAGTCCTTCATCTATTTCCACCCCTTCGCCTAAGCCTAAAATATACAAGTATCTCATTCCAGATGCCATCCAAGGACTCCTAGTAAAGAATTCATCGCCAAATCCACGTCCCAAAGTTGTCAAGTCATTTCACCCCCCTCCACCATGTGTGGTCATTAGTGATGAGGCCCTTCTCCATCCCACACCTATAATTCCTCTTCCCACTCCTAACACCATCCAAACCATTGAAACCATACAGCCCATCGAAGCCAGTCAAATCTAATCACCTTCTCCTACTCCTAGCATCAACCAAATCCACTCCCATGAACTTCATGAATCCTTTATCCTTCCATCTGCCCCATTCGAGGAGTCCATCCAACACTCCATCATGCCACCCACACAAGTTGAAGCATGCCAAGAGCTTGTTCCAAAGCATACCAATACATCTCCTCATCCAAATCAAGATCCTACCATCACACCTGATCTCTCTCATAATCTCTTACATCACCTCATCCAAATCAAGATCCTACCTCTCATCTACTCCATCTCACGATCCCTTATCACCCCCTCCTCCAAACCAAGCTCCTAGCATCCCATCTAATCCATCTAATCCATCTCATGATCTTTTATCACCTCCTATCCAAAATATCCCAACACCACCTCCATATCCCCTTGGTCCTCTTACATTCACTCATAGTGGTTCTCTTGTAGCAGAAGAACAACCCATATCCACCACCTATCCTTCTCCACCTCATAATAGATTTGCATCTTGCTTCCTAAATAACAATCATCCTACTATAAACTAAATGCTCAAGACCATGAACTATCAAGGCAAAGGCTTAGGCCTTCATTAGCAAGGTATATTGGAGCCCATCCATATCAAATAAAATCCATGAGTAAGAGGCCTTAGTTATATATCTCATGGATCACAATCCAAAAATATTGGTACAACCTTCATACAACCTAAGTGAGCCTCTTCCAAAATAACATGCACTTCCCATCATTCCTCCAAATCATTTGTGTGCATCGCCCTCCTCCATCATACACACCTAAAAACATTATCGCTATCCCTCTTTCATCCTCCAAATCCATTTTGGGTCCTTGTGTTCCATAATCCACCATGACACATCCTCTGTCTATTAAATCCATTTTGGGCCCTTATATCCCAAAGTCACATCCTCCATCTCATCCCTTCATCCACCTATCACCTATCCCCGTCATCCATCATACACATCCCACTCTCATAATCCCCCATCAAGATCAACAAAGGCACACCTCCATGCACTTCATCCAACATCCTCCATCCTATGCCATCTCCAAAATCCTACTGCTAGCACTCTCCATCCATGCACCATATCCAAAATCTCTCCACACCAACCATCTCCTCACACCCATACCATTGCTATTGGAAGTAATTTGGATGCCAAAATAGAAATGCATAAATCCAAACACCCACATGAACTAAAGATCACCATTTCCCCTCAAAAAGACATGAAGAAAAGAAAAATCCAATCCAAAATCCATATCAACCCTCAAGGCCACAAAGGCCCACTAAAGCAAAAATGAAAATCATGTGAATCCCAAAGAAAAAAGATGCAATGCATTCAAATCAAAAATCCATAATGACATCCAAAGTTGCTAATCTAAAAGCTAGCATACCCATCTTCCATCTAAATCTATTTTGTGTCCCTATGTCCCAAAATTAACTATCCAACCTCCTCCATCATCCCCACATCCTCCATCTATTTCTCCTTCCATAATTCAACACCCATCACAATATGTGCCAATGTTGGTCCTAACAAAATCTCCCCATCACACTCACCTCCCATCATTACATCCATACACTTTAAAACATCCCATCCATTATCCCACATATTTCCCCAATCAAACCCCTTTAATCCACGCCTTTGCATAATTCACCTATCCTAATAAGGTTGTGCCAACATCCAATAGTCACTTCAAACATGGGGTCTTATTACCTCGGTATGGAACTAGATGCTTGAGTCCTTCCTCCATTTCCTTATCACCTATCTTCCAAATCCATTTATCCACATCCTTATCCTCATCTACCTCCATCCACAAAAAAGTCTAAAAATCCGAAAAATAAAAAAGGAAAAAAGGAAAAAATTCCAAAATTCCAAAAAAATCAAAAAATAAAAATAAAAGTAGAAAGAAAAATTTGTCCAATGGTGAAAACTTGAAAAATAGGCACCTTGGACAAGTACCATGATGAAAACCTGGAAAATAGGCTTCATGTGTAAATCCCCATCCATTTGCTCTCCACACTTGGGGGCAACTTCATTCTAAGCATCCCCATTCTTCATCTCTCCCACCCAATCTATCTTACACATCCTATTTATCATATCCCATTTATCCCAATCCTTCCATCCTCCTTGTGATCTTGATATAGACAAGGGAAGATATATATACATTCTTTGGACCCCTCTTCGAATACATTCCCTCTATCCATACACTATCATATTTCTTATCCCCCATCATGCTATCATCCATCTACCTTCCCTATCCACCCATCATGCGATCATGAATCTAACTTGCTTATCCACCCATCATACTATCATCCATCTCCCTTCCTTAGCCACCCATCCTCCTATCTTCCATCCCTCCTACCCCATCACACATGACATATCTAGAGTAGGTCATTTTGCTTCCTTTGCGGCATGATCCTTAGAGATCTCATCCCATCCAATCCATCCATCCAATAATCCCTTCTATATCCAAATCCTTATCTCTTTATCCATCCATCCTATCATCCCTTCCATCTCACTATATTTATCTCCCTATTGTCCTTCCACTAATCCCTCAAAAATGTTCATCCCATCCATCCATCCAATAACACCTTCCATCTTCCAAATCCTTATCTTCCCATACATCCATCTAATAATCCCTTTCATCTCCAAATTCTTATCTCTCTATCCATTCATCTTCTCATCTTTCTATCTCCCCATCTTTATCTCTCCATCCATTCATCCCTATCCTCATTCCATCCTACACTCCCTTGTCATTGGTGTTTATCTATAGGCTACCCTCACGTGCTCCAATGTCATATGTCCCACTACCATCACTCCTACTGATATCCCACATCTTGCTAATCTCCTATCGCTTTTCATCGATTATTTATTCATCCTATTGTCCTCATAATTAATCTTTTGATGATTTGGATAACTATCCCATTTCTGAGCTTCACACAAGCAACATCCTCTTGTAAATATTGTACATCTTGTATAAATCAATTGTCTTGCAGATAAGGTCAGTCTTGTGTCATCATCTAGGCCCCTCATTGTATATACTTGTCACTAGGCCCCATCCTTGTGTCTCTTGTGTTGCCAAGATCCCCTATCAAGATGGTACTTAAACAACATCCATTAAGTCCTTTGTTTCAGGTATCTTGATCATCTCTTGTCATGAGAAACCTAGGTCATATCCATCTATCATCGGTCTTCACAGGATATATCGTTCCTCACATCAAACCACGTCAACCCCATCCATCATCCTTGTGGCAAAAGGTGCTTTAGATGCTGGTTTTTTCTTTGGCGCTTTTAGAATCTTTGTTTATCTTTCTTTTGAGCTCCATACTTTACCTACTCAAGGTCACCACGATCCATCATATCATGGTGTGCTTTGATTGGTGAAAATAGGGGCAAGTCTTGGTTTCTTTGTTTGTTGTGTTTTTCGATTTGTCCTGTGTTGTTCCCACCAAGATCATTTGTGATCTTGTGTTATGTTGGGGCATCCCTTCTGTTAGTGGTTTTTCAACATCATGCCCACCAAATCCCTTTGTGAAAATGTTGGACTAACCTTTTTGTTTGTTGAGTCAGTCATATGCATGTGATACGATGTCACCCTAGTTCCTCATACCTTGGTGCATTGTATCCCATGCTATGGCAGTTCCAATTTGACGCTCCAAATCCCTCCATCCATTTACCCTACATCTTTCTAATACATCCATCCTTCATCTCTATCCCCCATCTACCTATTGTATATGTTTTCATCACTCCACTTAATCTTAGAATTCATGTGCATATGAAGCTGCATCCATCTTTTTGCCTATCCTCTCATCTTTTTCTTGTAATAACCGTATGCATTCCACCCATCCTAATCATGTCATCATCCATTCAATCTTCTTAGGCTAATATAGATTGGTTAGTTTAAGCATATTCTCATCCATCCTAATTATTTCATTATCCCTTCCCTCCTTTAGGCTAATATAGATTTGTTAGTCTAAGCATCAATCATCATCCATTTCATCAATCATATTGCTCCTAGCAATCTCACATCTCAAGTGAATCCTCATCCATGCAATCTAGCACCAATCATTCAATCACATCCTTAGTCTTGTTCCCATCCTTGTTGTAAGCCTTGCTCTCATTCCACTCATCATCATCATCGGGATGTATCCTTCCCAATCCTTGTGTTGTTTCAGGATATATTGTTCCCACATCAACAACACTCCAATCATCATCAAGATGTATCCTTCCCAATCCTTGTGTTTTCAGATAAATTGTTCCCACATCAACAACACTCCATCCATCATTAATCAATCTTAGCTTTTATCTTTGATTGGAGCAACATCATCTCTGCCTTTGAATCTTTTTGTGCTTGCTCGCTTGCAACATGATCCTTCTATTATCTCTTCCTCTCCCCATCATGTATTTTATCCATCATCTTGCATCATCTTCCTCACTTATCTTGCATCATCTAATCCATTTGGAGAGCACACCCATGTTCTCCTAAACCCACCTATCCTCTCGAGAGAGCATCCTCAATTATCCTAATACTCATCTTCACTTCCATCATCTTTCTTCCTAGTCACTCCTTTGAATGGTTGGGGTATCTTCCCTAATCTAACCATCTTCTAGGTGCTATGTTTTAATCTTCTTCAAAATGATGTTACTTCGTAACACCATCTCAAAGAGGGGCAATATGTAGACACTAAAAATTGACCACTTTCGTTTGGTCAATTTACCCCTAATTTGACCAATTTCATATCATATATATTAATTATCTCAACCTTCATCCTAATCTATTTCTTCTATTATCCCTAAATCCTAGCCTAAAGTAAATAATTACCTTTAATTATTTACCCCCATCCCATTCATCCATTAAATTAAATAAATACCCTTATTTGTTTATTTTAATCCCCAAATACCCTTTCCTCCAAATAGGAATTAAATCTAATTATTTAATTCCTATTTTCATCTCATCCTCCATATTTTCCCACTTGCACTAATCCTAATCCTAATCCCCACCTAACCTACCCACTAAGCAATTGCACACATTTAATCCATGATTAAGTGGGTCAACCCTCCCCATCACATTAAGCACATGGGCCCCTTGTACATGTGACATGGTCTTGGTACCATGTCACATGGGCCTTGTCCCATCAAAGTACCATCTCCCTCTTAAGCCCTCTCATTGTGCCACCTAGCACAATCTTGTGGCTTGAGAAATCACCTCTCATCTCAACCCTTGATCTCCATCAAACAATCTCAACCCTTCATCCCTTTTCACCCCAATCCTATATATCCATCCATTTATAAAAAAATCTCACTCATTTTCATTGGAGCACTGTTATGTTGCTGAAATCTCTATGAGCACACATCCAATCTACGAATCTTGGGAAAATCTACTCAACATAAGGCTCATCATGTCGGTTTGAGCTTTCTTAGCCTTATTCGAGTGTTTTGTTTTTTGTGTTGTTTGGGTTTTTACTGCAATTTTCATTCACTTGACACAAATTTCACTGCACACCCTACCCATACATATCGGCATCTTATGTCTATATAATTTTTTATGACTAATTTTCACTTTTCACCTAACATGTTCGTCTACAACTAACATGTTTATGATGATGCAACATAACCGTTTTATGCAAGATCGGCTCAGGTCTCTACCTTAGGGTCAACTTCACGCGGATAAAGACTTTGATTCCCCTTCACATCCTGGGTAAAATACTCTCCTCTTTTTACTTTAGCTCACATCTTCGAGCTTGAACATATATGCTCACTAAAGGGGGGAAAATGTAATGTCGTAAATTGCATCCTATGCAATTTCACTTTACATACCTTCCCCTTTAGTTACAATTAAGATAATTATGCTCTTTAATCTTAATTTCAGCCCAAACCATCCTTCAACACCTTGCATATTCAGTTCCTTGATTGTTAAGTTTGATTTTTCATCCAAATGGCTGTGTGTCGCGTAAATGTTCACGGTCTGTGCTATCATCCCACAAAAAAATACGACTGTGTTAGCCATTGGGATGTTACACTTGTTGTGTTTCAATAGTGTGACACCTCTACCAACCTGCACTTTCATCGGGAATTATTCGGGCATGCTATTTTGAACCAAAAACCTTCCTTCTTTGCCTCCCGTCTTGATCTTTTGAACTTGAGACACAACTCTCAGTATTCCACAACACTCTCTAGCTCTGTTTCTCATTCACAACTTTCTGAAACTCCATTGTTCCACCATTGCTACGATCACGATGACATCTTGTACAACTCCATTGTTATCATTTGAAGAGGTCACTTTCATCTTGAGGACTCTTGTCACTTCTTCATCGTACCAAAAAGCTATTTTGCTTTTGTGCTTGTGGGTGGTAACTCTTTGAGATTTTATATTGAGCATATTGTCTTTATTTTGCTAGTATATCATTTTTTCCATTGTTTTATGTCTATTTCTATCATCTTGTCTAAGGTTGTCCACAAAGGTGGGAACACCAAAATGAGGGTTTGACCAAGGTAAACTCCTATACATTTGCCCAACCCCTCTCTTTAGTCTTATGTGTGTAGGTACAAGTGAATGAGTTGTTTGGAGGGAGTCTTTGATCTCGCTGGATCGGTGATATTATGAACTCTCCTTTGTTATTTAAATCATTTAAGTTCATTTAGCATTTCTATTCCAAATATTCCATATTCACTGTGTAGTTGTATTTCATAGTTTTTAATATCTAGAACATTGTACGGAAAATTATATGTTCCTTTGTGGCAACTTTTGTTATTTGTTCGTATAGGACACTAGTGTGAAACATTGTCGTCTGATAGCCACGCAATCGTCCTATACAAAAAGCTTGTCAACCTGCCCAAAAAACCTCTATGCTTTGTACTTTTAGTTTCTCAGGTTTAAAGAGTTTAGATAATTTATGTGCTCTATTAAAGCACACATTCAGTTAATTAGTGGGTAAACTTAAAGGTCGTAGTTACCTGAAGGCTTACCTGAGTGGAGGGTTGAAACTTGAATCCTCGAAGGATTTTATTATCCTTCGTAGCAGTTCATTTTTCATACTCTACAACAATGTAATGAAATTTTTGCAAAGATTCATTTATATAACTATTATTTAGGCATATGAAAAGTTCTATTAAATATGTTTCATATTTAGCTTGTATATGGATTTTCTTTCATACAAGATTATTTGTTAGATTTGTGCATGTTTTCTCTCAATAAATGAAATGGTCTAGTGTTGTGTGTGTTTAGGTGAAAGTTGTTTGGCCTATCCATTTAATATCTAGGACACTAAAAATGAGTGGTAGAGAGTTCAAAAGTGCTTGGCTTCTATTTTATCTCCTCCAATATTTTTGTAGAAACCTGCATTAATGAGGTGGAAATGCTACATATTGTGCACAATCTTGAATCTATCCTCAAATTTGATATTGAGCACAACAAACCTTTTTTTCAAATCAATTTTCTTTCACCAGAAAATCCACCGCTTCACCCTCTAAAGAGCAAAGTAAATAATAATGAGTGAAATGGGTCTTTTATGTTTGAAGTTGAGTTTATGTTAGACTAAGGGTGTATTAAAATATGGGTTATTTGATAGTAGATTTTTTGGGGGCAATTTTTTCATGTTTTCCTTTATTTTAGTTGTCATATGATGTACAATATGTTTGAATTCAACCCAACTATATTTATAACAAAATTGAATATTAAGAACTTACAAGAGTGCAACTTGTGTTCGAAGTCTAGACCTATATTCTTATCCAACAACTTGTGATGTTATCATAGTAGAAGTTCAAGTTGACTCATCAAGAGTACGAGAATCTTTTTGAACATTGTTTTTATACAAATAATAAATATTTGGCAGTGTCTATCAAATTTAAAACTATTAGATTTTTGTAATAAATAAGAGACAAGACCATCTCTTGAATATAGTTTGGCTCAACTAAATTTATTTATTGTTGTTGTATTTGTTCTTGTATATACAAAAAATCTTATTATAAAGGCACATTCTCTTTAGAGTTATCCACAACAAATATTATGAATTAAGCAAGTGTTTAAGAGAACTTAGAGAGTTTTAAATTAAGAAATAATCAAAAGGGGTGGTTGAGCATAATTGATGAGGGTGATGGTATGTTACTTGATTATACCATCCACCAAGGTTTGCAATAAATAAGATATGAGGTGGAGATCGTGATCTAGACAACTTTGGCAAAATCAATAGATGAAGAGGTTTCAGCCTAAAGTTCATATTCCCATATCAAAAAATAGATACCCCTCATTCTTTGACTCTTAGCTGAAGAGATTTCAACGTAAAGCTTATATTCACCTGTCAAAGATTCCATAACCTCATCCATACTTCTACTAAAAACTTGTAGATTTAATATAAAACCCCAAAAAACCCCGCTTCCATATGTCTTACTTAGATTGCTTTGGTAAACCAGTTCCAACCTGGGTTCCAAAAGAAACCAGCTTCTCAACCAATCGATCCAAACTGATATTTTCTGAGCTTTTAAAACTAGAATGATGCAGGAAGCCATGATTGTTTAGGGGACAAAGAAAGCATTAAAGCTGATTTATTTATTAAAGCACAATTCTATTCCGATCGCTTTGGCCTTTGGAATCCCCTGTTCGTCGTATTTGGTGGCCGGTAAATTTTATGCCCCAAATGTCTGCTCTCAGGATAAAATGCACAGAAAGCTTGTCGGCATAAGCTGACAAATTTTCTTTATTTCACATTCCGGACAAACGCGGCAAACCGAATCCTTATCTTTTTCTTTCGAACACTAGAGGTCAGTGATGAGAAAAGAGAGGCCCTAATTCAGAATAATGACATTCATTAAAAATTATGCCTGGAGGCCCTACACTCCCTGCTGTGCAACCACTCCAATTCATTACTCCCCCCTACAAAACCAACAATCCGCTTTACCCATTTCGCCCCTCTGGCTGAATCTCGCCTCTGAGAGAACAGCCCGATCTGTCCTCAATTCTGTAAAATTCTTGGGTGCGATGAAGTATTTTATATCATTCACGGAGAATTTAGCTATATGATACAGAAGCACGAATCTTTAGACTGAAATTTCTCACCAATGCTTGAATCTTTAGGCCGAAATCTCTTCAACATCAGTTAAATTCTTGGGTTTGATTTCAAGCTCCTTACAGAGATGAAATTCTGTAGAAGAACAGAATACATATAAGCCCTAAATTACAAGAGTGTAATAAGCATGGTCCCAGAAGTGGGATTTTCGGGTGCTTTCATTCCGCCGCCGCCTGCGCCTACTCATATGAGCGACAGTGCAATCGATTCCAATTTAGTGGTGATTCTGTCGGCTCTGCTTCTGGCTCTGATCTGCGCACTGGGGATCAACTCTGTTTTGAGATGCGCCCATGCGTGCAGAGGGCGAATGGTTTTTGAATCGCCCAATGAGGCGGCAGTCCGCTTGGCCAATACGGGGCTGAGCAGCAAGGCCATCAAGAAGCTGCCCACCACCGTCTATTGCTCCTCCGCCTCCGCTACTCCTGCTGAGGTCATCAGGGAATGCCCGATCTGCTTGTCGGAGTTTTGCCCTGGGGAAGAGCTCAGAGTGTTGCCCAAGTGCAGCCATCAGTTCCATGTAGGATGCCTCGACCCGTGGCTGAATTCTCATTCGTCATGTCCCACCTGTCGACAGGTTCTGCTGGATGGGTCATCGCCCTCGCTTCGTGTGCACATTGTTGTTGATCGGGATCAACTTCCTGTGAATTCTCATTCCATTCCTTCGCAGTAAGTTTGGATTGGCTTAGCAGAGATATGGGCTGAGTAATATATAGAAATTATATTTCATTCAAGGCATTTTCTTAGGATAGATTTCGACTTCTTAGAAATCCTGATCACACACTGTGTTTCCTTACTATGTATAATTAACACTGTTACTTGTGGGAATTAATGTAAATAAAAGAATTTCAGATGAGAAGTTATTAGTTTCTTTCTATGTGATCTACCACTAGATTGGAGAGTTTCTTATTCAATGTGATCTACCACTATATTGGAGAGTTTATTATACTATGTGATCTACCACTATATTGGAGAGTTTCTTACTTTCATCTACAGATGGCCTTTCTATTGATTCAGTGGTTCAATGGTCAAGATTGTTGTTATGAAAGGAGGATATTGTGTTCCTTGCAAATGTTGTAAAAGTAATTTTTTTAAAAATGACTGATTTAGTGTATGAAAAGTTTATGTTTAGCAATCAGAAGAGAAGAAAAAGGAAAGAAATTGTGTTATTATGTTTTATTGTGGATGAGAGTGTCTTTTGAGTTTCTATCATGTTCAATCTAATGTGATAGAAAGGTATGATTGGAATATGCGATGTGCTATGAACATTTTTTGATGTGTGTATGTCTTTAAGTGTGTGATACTGAGTATTAAGCTTTTGTAACGATTATATTGTTACAAGCATGGTGGAGTTGTAATTATTTCTTTGATTACTTGTGTACCTTGTTAACTTAAGGTTGATAACCTCAACATTTGTGGAATTAGGTAGGGTAGTGGAAACTTAGGGAGCTTATGATTCCATGTCGCTATTTTAGCCAAGTGTAACTCTTGGCAACTATACCTCTCTCTAGAATATACAAACTTACCTCTCTTTTGATGGCAGACAATTAAGTTGGTTCATAGTGCTACTCTATCTTGACTTGTTATTCCTAATGGTGTCACTTGCAACCTAACATATGATCTTGGTTCTAGTTATGGATATGGACATGAATGCCAACTCTTGGATTTGATACTTGACGTTGGATGTTGGTGGTAGCTTTGGGCTTCATTACGTGTTATAAGTATAGGATTTCTCTCGACTCTCTCATGATATATAAATTGCTATATAGAGGATGTCTTATACTAGCATTAGCATTAAGATAGTGTTAGCAATTATGAAAGTGTTGGCATTCGAAATCTTGGTAGTATGACAAGATACTATTTCTTCTAAAAATAATGTAAGAAAATTGGTTTATACTATGTGATGGCAAGTGGAACTATGAGCTAATGTTTAAGTATGAAATAATAGTGTTAAATATTCAAATGTTTAGTTCAATATGAGTATACTTTGTGAACAAGTGTTGAGGAGTCCACTTTGTAGGATTTTAAATGTGTAGATAGAGATGTTTATCTTGTCATATGAAATTTTAGCTATGGATAACCTCTTCTATGCTATATTTATTTCATGTGTATTGAAATAATTTATGATTCATTTTTGTGGTAGTATGGGCATCGACATGGTTCTTGTTGAACTATTTTGATATTAAGGCCACCAACATGGTTATTGTTTCCTCAACATTTGTATTTTTATGTTGAGGCAACATGTTCTAACATGGAGTTATAAGGCATGATCTCATGTCACTGTGAGGGCATCTAGCATGTGGTTCTAGTGCATGATGTTGTGTCCCTATAAAGGCATGTGAGTATGTGAGTATAGAACATGATGGCATGATGTTGCTAGGGCATATACATATTTTGTTGTAGGACATGAAGCCACACATGTATTGGTTTTGATTGTTATTCCCCTCCTCCCTTGTAGATGACTAGAGACAATCACATGGTGTACAACAAAGTGAAAAATTTGAGATTATGAACACTTTCTTTCAATTAGTGATGCTCATTTTATCTAACTTTGAGGACCAAAACTAATTATATTTATCTTAGTGTGTGAATATCTTAGCCGTAATCATTTAGATTTTATTATAGTGAAACACTTCTAGTTGTGTTTGATCTTATTGTTTAAGTATCAATATTGTACCTACATATATTTAAGCAATGAAATTGGAATTATTTTCAATGTGAATTTCTTGAATTGTTATGGCTATAATTATTTTCTTTGATGATTAAGTTTGTTTGTCTTGTGTTATGTATTGTACTTTTTTCCATATACCAAGGATCCTCAATAGACCTATGTATGGGATTTGATGTACGAGGGTATTTTTTTTAGAATGGAAGCTACAAATGAGACTAGTATTTGGATGGTCAAATCTATTCTCTTTTATACTAATAAGTCTCTTCTCATTTATCCTTCTCTCAGAGTCTAATCCCTTTACACAAATAAGAGAAATGATACTTTTGAAATAAATGGAGGGTTCCTCAAAGGATATCCATAAGACCATCATTCCAACTAGCTCTTGGTTACTTAGTACTATGATCTTTGTTACCAGTTTTATAATCTAATTCTTTGGCTCTTGGTTACTTGGTTCCACTATGTTACCTTGGAATTTCCCTAGAATAATACATGTGGACCTCATGTTTCTAATCTTGTGATGTAAATGATTGATGCACATGTGTTTTGAGAATATTTTATATATTGAATTCATTATCATTTGAATTGTATGATTTAAAAAGAGTACAAAGGAATGAGTGAATGCTTGCATGTGTTAAAGGAAACTATTGAATGATCAATGATTAAGTAATTCATGTTGTAACTATTATCATAGATATATTTGAGAAGAAGAAAATGATTTTGTTCAAATTATTTTAACCATGCTATATATTTTAAATTGAGTAACTCTATCTTGTGTGAGTGCTTCTTGTGGCAATTCAAACTTTTGGCTTCTCTTCTATGTTGTTGATTTCCTTGTGTGGTGTGCAATAAGGTTTGGTGTTGTATTCACATTCTACCCTTGATGACTTCTAGAAGTAAGTCCAATTTGAGTCAAGGGAATGTAAGACCCACTTGTTTCATGAATCTTTCCTTACTCTAGTTTACTATGATCCTTATGGTGTAACATATATATATATATATATATATATATATATATATATATATATATATATATATATATATATATATATATGCATTGGATAATTACTATGAGATGTTTTTTTCGTATGCCCCAAGCCACACACCCAAGACATTAGCCAATTGAATCAATTTTTTATTTTTTTTGAAGAATAATATAAGAAAAGATTTTAACAATTAAGATACAATATTGACATGTGGCACTAGACACCAATGCACACACAAATGGCATGTCAAGCACAATGACACACGATACATAACAAGGTTGTTGTTGTTGGAAAGAAACACTACACATTTCATCTGGTGTTGTCATTGATGGAAACCCTAGTCAGTGATTTGATCCATACGTCATCATTTGATCATACTGGAAGTCAAATCGAAGTTTTGTGATTAACTATCAAGCAAGAACAAAGCATCTGACAGAATTGTGTTCATCGATTCACATGCAATTTTTTGTTGTCATTTTGAGTTGTGGATCTCAGGGAAGGTTGTTTGGTATATGATCTATATTATTCTTGAATCACAGAGCCTCGTATCGATTTTTGTGCAAGTTAGGAGATCCGGTTGATTAATTTTATGTTTAACAGTGCATGAAGGCCGACTAAGTGAATGTAGCCGTTGTGAATATTAGAGGAGTAATTGTTTAAGTGTTTTTGTGTTTGAGCATGTTGATTTGGTTCCTCACTATGTTGTGGCCGACTTTGGTTGGTGTGCATTGAAAATTAATTATGGATTTAGCCGACAATTTGTAAATATTTTCATATTTTGTTGGAGCTGACATGTAGTGATTAAATCTTTAGTTGCGGATATATATAAGTGATCGATTATATCATTTTGATGCATGTACGGAGTGTGTTTATGTGCATTGCAAAATTCAAAAGGATTGTAGAGCAATTATGCACTGTTTCACTTGTGCATAAAAGGATTTTGTGATGCGAGTTAAAGCAAACAGAGCAAAAGAGTAGAATCAAACAAAAGGTCAAGAAATCGATTAATGTGCTTAACCGGAACTATTCTCAGGAATTTGTAGATGTTATTTCATAGTTCACCACTTCAGATGTCTTTTGACATTGATTGTAAGGAAGTAAGCTTTTCTGTTTTTGAGCAATGAGCTCTAGGAAGTGTGCCTAAATGAAAGTGCATTCCCATTTTTGTAAACATATTTTTGTGTATACTCAGATAATATTGTGGATTGACCTCCATTGTGGTTTTTCCCCTAGCAAGGTTTCCACGTAAAAATCTCTGTGTTATGGTGTTGTGGTTGCTTGTTTTATGTTCATGCATATTTCTTTTGGTTGAATGTTATTTGTACTTTAAAGATCAAATTAATAAATTTAAAAATTGTAGAACACTGATTCACCCCCCTCTCAATGTTCCTTGATTCCAACAATTGGTATCAGAGCCTAGTTCCTCAGAAGAAGTTTAAAAGATTGGGGAAGATCCGGGAAAGCAATTCAATGGATTCAAGCAATCTTCAACAACTTTTGGTGGCCCTAGATGATCTTGATCAGACCAAGTTTGAAGTCTGGGATTTATAGGCAAGTCTCAAGAATGCTGAGAAGTTTGTTCAATCATTGAAAGATAAAATCAATGAGTCAAGGGAGAAGAGAAGGGAACTCTGTGATCAAATCAACCAGAAAGAGAGTAAAATCATTGAAGATGAACAACTGAGTCAAGCCTTGAAGGAAAAGACAAAGGAATGTGAAAAGCTTACCAGAGAAAATGTTGTTCTAAATCATGAAATGGAATCTATTGTGATGAGGATGACCAAGGAGATTGAAGACGAGAAGAAGAATGAAGAAAAGCTTGCTCAGTCCTTGAAAGAGAAATTTGAAGAATGCAGTTGAATTAGTGATGGATTCAATCAGTTGGAGCTTGAATTGGAACAATCCATAAATAATGAAGAAGAGCTTGAGAAGCATATTGTTGATCTCAGAGATGAACTTGCTACTGCAAATGAATTCAAGGAGAAGTTCAAGATTAGCTCAACCAAGCTTGATGAACTGATTAAAATTTAGAGGACTGAAGGTGACAAGCGAGGCCTTGGATATGAGGAAGGAGAAAGTTTTGAATTTGGACAAAGGAGATTTAGGAAAAGAAATCAGATGAAAAAAGTTGGAAGGTGTCTGGTAAGACAACCTAATGCTCAAAGGTTTAATGGTTACTATTTCTTTTGCAATAAATTTGGTCATATGGCTACTCAATGTAGAAGTAGAATGAATTCAAGTGGTCCATCATTTTCCGGTCAGCTGAATAAGCTTGTTAATTTTGTAAGTACTCATTTTGAGTCAATTGAGAAGTTAGCTATGGATAAGGTTCAAAAGGAGTTTGATGCTAAAAGGTTCAGTAGGTTGAATAGGATGATAGCTAATGATAAATCTTTGTTAGCTACTTGTGTAAAGAATATCCAAAGTGCTTTGTCTGAAGGTGGTAGCATTTATAAGTCATGTCTATCTTGATCTAAGTTCACTAAGGATATTGAAAATAAAATGAAAGAATGTGAGAAACAGTTAGCAAATATCACTCAAGCATTTGATCCTCTAACCAATTTTGTTGGAAAGCAAGAAGGTCAAGTCATATCCCTACTTGAAAAGATCAAAAGTTTAAAGCATGAAGAAGGTAACATTGTTGAAAGGGTTTGTGAGCTTAGAGGACTAATTGGTCCTAAGATGGAAACAATGTTGAGTGCATTGAAGGAAGCACAAGATGTTATGGTGGTCAGTGATCCGGTGAACCTTGAATCAACAGAGATGCAATCTTACTTATTTTGTGGTCACATGACTATCTTGGAGAGTCTCAAAGAGAGTTGGGACACTAGTTTGAGCCTGTTGAAGAATAATTTTGCAAATCTATTCAAGTTTATGTAAGTTGTAGAAGCATGTTTGTACATATGTAGTTTGAAAATTTTGTTTGATTTTTGGTATACGGATTCCTATCTTTTCCATTGATGTCAAATGGGGAGAATGGGACAATGAAAAATTCCTTAATCATCTCAGGGGGAGTTGTGTTTTTGGAGTTTGAACATTGGCAGTGTATTCATGTTGGTACTGATCTGACACTTAGTCATTTTTCACTAAGTGTTGCCATCAATCCCAAAGGGGGAGATTGTTGGAAAGAGACACTGCACATGTCATTTGGTGTTTTCATTGATGGAAACCCTAGTCAGTGATTCAATCCACACGTCATCATTTGATCATACTGGAAGTGAGATCGAAGTTTTGTGATTAACTGTCAAGCAAGAATAGAGCATCCGACATAATTGTGTTCATCAATTCACATGCAATTTTTTGTTATCATTTTGAGTTGTGGATCTCAGAGAAGGTTTTTTGGTATATGATCTCTGTTATTCTTGAATCATAAAGCCACGTATCAATTTTTGTGCAAGTTAGGAGATCCGGTTGATTAATTTTATGTTTAACAGTGCATGAAGGCCGACTAAGTGAATGTAGCCATTGCTGATATTCGAAGAGTAATTGTTTAACTGTTTTTGTGTTCGAGCATGTTGATTTGGGTCCTCACTACGTTGTAGCTGACTTTGGTTG
>VDFB02259960.1:0-34597 GCA_007258455.2 Sequoia sempervirens
TATTGCAACTAACTTTGCATCTAGATACACATACACAATTTCATTGTTTCAATGGAGGGGGTGTAACATACTCCTCCCCTTAAGAATCATCGTCCTCGATGATTGTTTATTTCAAACTTAATATAAGCATAAACATAGACATAAACACATTCATGTACATAAGCATAAACATAATGTCCTCAATTGTTCATCAAAAGATAAGGAAAATTTTGAAGGATTTCTTCATATTCCTCCCATGTGGCATTCTCTTCAGGATACCGGTCCCAGTGGACCTTGCATTGTGTAACCTCGTGGTTACGTAGGCACATCCTACGCACTTCGAGCACTCTAATTGGCTCGTCCGTGATCACCCCTGGATTCTGCACCTGGTGTTTCAATTGGAATAACTTGATACTCTGCCTGTCGGTTGTCCACCGCTGCATGAATCCTTTGCTGAAAAGTTGTTTGCTGAGGTGGTAAAGGTTTTCGTTGTTGTTGCCCTTGGGTATTCTTGTTGGGACAATTATTAGCATAATGCTCTCCTCCACATATGAAACATCCTCCAGGTGGTCCCTTCCTTTCCGAACCCTTGTTTGCATTAGTTTCCTCTCTTTGATCATACTGATTATTCTTATTTTCTTTTTTTTTTGAAGTTCTGATGAGGTTGGTTCCATTTATCCTTACCACGATTCTTATCTCTAATGGAATCGTCCTTCTTTAGTCTTTGCTCTTGTCGCACTGCCTTCTCATATGCCTCGTCCATTGTACGCGGTGCCAACACATCTATCGCACCTCCGATGCGATTATTCAAACCCAATATGAACTTTCGGACCCGAAAGTTTTCATCTTGTTGGTATTGCGGAACATATTTCACTAGCCGAGAAAACTTTTCCCAATATTCGTTTACTGTTAAAGGTCCCTGCCTCAAATTCTCAAAATCCAACAATTTTTGATCATAGTATATTTGTGGAAGCCATCTTTGCCGGAATATCCTTATAAACTGCTCCCAAGTTACATCTGCGGCTTCTAATCCCAACTCGGCTCTTTTATTCTCCCACCATGTTGCAGCTTCTCCAGCCAACTGATATGCTGCCCAAGCAGCCTTAGAAGTATCAGAGTAGTCTCTCAACTCGAAATATTTCTCCATCTCCGTTAACCAAGCTTCTACAGCATCCCCTGATGCGGAGCCCTCAAACTTTGGAGGTTTAATCTTTTTCATGTCATTAGCCAATTCATCGGCCAACCGATTTCTTTTTCCACACCGACTTACATTTTTAGAACTTTCTTCATGTTGCACACTACGAGACTCAGATCTTTCCTCACGCAAGTCAATTGGTCCATTCATCTTTCTTTCCAAGTTTAACAGCCGATTTTGAGTATCACCCATTAAGTTTAGCAGCTGGTCCAGTTTGGCCCAAGGGTTATCATGAACCCGGTCTCCTTCAGTCCCATTTCCGGGATGTTCCATTCTGATAGGATTCCTGATGTTAGGTATTACTCATTAGTTCACTGGGGTTTATTTCAATATGTTTATTATTATTATTTTTAAATAACATGCATAAACATCATTTGCACAAATTTTAATTCAATACTCTATCAATTGATCATAAATTTATTCGATAAAGATTACAAAATATCTATCACTTCCTATGATAGATCTTATTACAAGGGTTTATAAATAGCTATCACTCCCCGTGATAGTTTTTGTTTACAAAAGAAATACTATCACTCCCCGTGATAGATTTAGTTACAATATTTCATAATCAACTATCACTCCTATGATAGGTTTATTTACAAAATTTTATTACAAAAAGCATCTATCACTTCCTGTGATAGATTTAACATAGCAACTGCTTAGATGTTCTTTTGCAAAGATAGTTTCCCATTTCCACAAGGTTTAGGCACCCAATTTTAATCTTGTTTTGGTTTACAAGGTTTCCACTTAGCAATGATAGCTGCTTTAACAGCTTCCTTGTTGGAGGGTGTCCATTTCCTCCTTTCTCGCCGAAGTCTCTTCAAGGCTTCAGCCATAGTCTCAAAATCCGCAGGCATGAAGCACTTGGAATAATCATATTGCATCCTGATTTCCATAGTCTCCTGGTTACCGGATCTCGGACTTTCTTCCGAGGTGTTTTTCCGTATCCACAACATGCCTAGAAAAACACCAAGGAATTGTTTTAGTTTACTAGGGTTGCATGACGAGCCCGAGGTTCAGTGTTGAACCTGGTAGCTCTGATACCATATGTAACGTCTACATTTTGAACCTAACGGTTTAAAAGTTTAAAAAGTCATCTTCAGCTGAAAGGTAACTGAATAACTACCAAACTAGGGCTTAAAATTAAAAAAAAAACTGCTAGAGCATCATTTAGAACGCCTAAACTAGGGTTTTTTTTAATTACTTATACGTTAAATAAAACAATCTAATTTAAATTCTAACTTCTAAACTTCCTTTTCAGCAGATAGTGCAAATAACGGAAATAACAGAAGATAATATTCCAGTACATTTATCAATTGAAAAGTAAATCATTATCTATCCATCCTTGCATTCTTTCACAAATTCAACTAATTAACTTCTTTTAAATAGAGAGAGAGAGAAGGTTCAGAAATTTACTGATTTAAGAAACGGAAGCACAATATCTGAATCAGACTCCAAGGAAAAAGAAGATGTCATCTGAGGCTTTACCGCCCAACCAAAGACCAGCTGGTCTCCCGTGCTCCTTCGTTTGAAGGAACCCGTCCCTTCACGAGGTTGGTTATCAGGGATCCGACTGTCACCACGTCTCTGAGCCTGGTGTCAAGTACCTACATCGACTGATCGAATCTTCTCCATGAGTAACCCTCATCTAGAAGATTTCCCGACCAGAGATGTATCCGGTAATTGATGGCTGACAAGTGCTTAACTAGCACCATACCTTGGCCAAGGATTTTCATAATTCTGGCACTACTGTGCCATCAGCGTTTCACCCTTGCCCGACGTGATAACAAGGTCTAAGAATTGTTTATCTTTTATTATTCCTTTATCTTTTGTATTCTTTATATGCAACTTCTTTATTTCATTCAGATTTAAATCAAGTTACAGTAAGTGAGTTTCTCGACTGAGACATATTTTTCCAAAGATTATTCCAGTGACAAATATTCCAGAAAGATGAACAGAGGTATAAGATTATAACCAGTTTCTCCTAAGTCAGACCTAGTTGACAGAGATCTTCTATCTGTGTTTAACTCTGCTTCAGATGTCAGTTTCAGTCTACAGATTTGACGAAAGATAATTTAATAAAATACAGAAAACTCAGAAATGGGAACGATTTATTCTTCTCCCTGTTTCATTGGCCGATTGAAAGGAAAATTTAGAGAGGAACTTGGAAAGAGAGTTTCACTGGAAACTTCCAGGAAGAGTTTACTCAAGAAAAAGTTAATGGATTCCAATTGGGTTCAAAAGAATAGAATAGATACTCTGGAATCCCTATAAATTTCATTCACAACAATTAATTTCTCAATTAATACCCAATACTGCCAGGTCGAAAATAAGAAACTCAGTTTATAATGTAACCAGAGTTTTATCTTACTAAATTCGAGCTGATTCTGAACTTGCCTGATAGAAAATTGTGGAAATTCGCGCAGACACAACCCTAGTTTATTCCACGAACTCAGACACCGCCTCTGGAACTTCAAACCCTGAGATTAATCCGCCACTCGTCCAGATATTTTCGCTATGGAAGGAAATAATTCCGTCGCTGGTAAGAACCCTGAAATGATGAAGAAAAAGGGACTAAAATACGCCAACAGATGAGGAAGATATGATGGCAAAGGCGGAGCCAGAAATTTATGGAGAGAGAGCTTTGACGAAAAACAAATAGCCGAACACAGAAATGTCAAAAACCAGAAACGAAATCCCCCCAAATCAAAAACCGACTTCCCAGTTTTTGGAAAAGATGATGATGAATAGTGCCGGATGGAGAGAATGATAATGGAGTCGAAAATCTCCCCTCTTATTTCCATGGCGAATGATCTTCCTTCCATGCCTGTCCACTCGTCTCCCTTCTTGAGCGTTTCAGGCATGAAATTCGCGCCGAGAAGGAATTCAATTTTCTTTTGTCGAATGAAAGTTTTTATTACAATACCAACTACCTATAATTAAAAGATCAATTTTCCAAACCTTCCAATTATGAAGTCATTGAGTTTTAATATTTTAATATCCACTTCTAATGATTTTACTATAAAATGATACACTCGATTTAAGGGTAGAATAATTTATTCTATTTATTCCAGTTATCCATTAATTTAGCCAACTGCCGTTACCAATAAAAATCTCGTATAAGGTGAAGAACAATTAATATTATATATATATATTAATTTACTTTTTTTTATAAAACTTATTTTCTTAATAATTTTATTTTAATTATTTTATATTAAGTTTTAAATGGCCAAGGCACCTTTCCGATTACTTGACTTTCACCGGCTCAAGACTAGGTAACAGTTTCCGATCCACTGACATCCACTGCCTCTCCCAGATGACATCTCCTTTGTCGCGGCGTAGTCAGTCCTGCATCCACTGACACGGAACGTGGTTAGATTGTCCCCAACAACTTTTATATATATGAATCAAATATCAACATAAAATTACAATCAATTTTTCACGTGAACAAGGAAATCATTTTCCAAATAAGTTCGTTAGCATACAGTTGAAATAATTTAAATATTCAATTCATTTGCCATTTCCCATTCACGTGAAAAACAGTTATTGCAACTAACTTTGCATCTAGATACACATACACAATTTCATTGTTTCAATGGAGGGGGTGTAACATACTCCTCCCCTTAAGAATCATCGTCCTCGATGATTGTTTATTTCAAACTTAATATAAGCATAAACATAGACATAAACACATTCATGTACATAAGCATAAACATAATGTCCTCAATTGTTCATCAAAAGATAAGGAAAATTTTGAAGGATTTCTTCATATTCCTCCCATGTGGCATTCTCTTCAGGATACCGGTCCCAGTGGACCTTGCATTGTGTAACCTCGTGGTTACGTAGGCACATCCTACGCACTTCGAGCACTCTAATTGGCTCGTCCGTGATCACCCCTGGATTCTGCACCTGGTGTTTCAATTGGAATAACTTGATACTCTGCCTGTCGGTTGTCCACCGCTGCATGAATCCTTTGCTGAAAAGTTGTTTGCTGAGGTGGTAAAGGTTTTCGTTGTTGTTGCCCTTGGGTATTCTTGTTGGGACAATTATTAGCATAATGCTCTCCTCCACATATGAAACATCCTCCAGGTGGTCCCTTCCTTTCCGAACCCTTGTTTGCATTAGTTTCCTCTCTTTGATCATACCGATTATTCTTATTTTTGAAGTTCTCATGAGGCTTGGTTCCATTTCTCTTATCCTACTAATTTATCTCTATTCCCTAATTGAATCGTCTTTTCTTTTAGTCTTTTGCTCCAGATTTTTTCCCAAAGAGGCTGCAGCTTCTACCTTATGCACTCTGTTTATATTTTGATTTCAATAAAGCCAAATAGACTGGAAAGATCATTTTACCTCTAGTTTCTTTCTACTGAGATGACCATAAATCAGCTAAATGTGTACCTTGAAATTATGAATCAAGCTATATAAGGGATAATTATTGAATCATTTGTGGGCTAGAGAGAACATAAACCATCTAGGGTGACAAAAGACAACCAATAAGGCACTTCAATAGCTACACTGATCTGTTTGTCTACTTTTGATCTGATCTGGTTCTCCACTTTCAATCTGGCCTCCACATTGATCCAATTCACTGCTTTCAATCTGGTTCTCCATTTTAAATACCAAACCAGACAACCAAAGCCTCATCAGCAGCATATCCTCATCAGCAACCTGTGACTTCCTTTTCCAGTGGATTCATTTGAATATTTGAATAATATAGTGGGAGAGCCTCAATTGAGTTCAAAAAAAATCATTCAAAATATTGATATCCACATTTTGTCTAAAGAGGGACACGCAAATGATGGTCTCTGAAGCTAGAAAATCTCAAGCTTCTACCAGATGGGGCTACTTGTCTGCTACGGAGTCAAGAGAATACAATTTGCATTGATTGTAAGAATCATTCAACAGAGTCTGGAGAATATAATTTACATTGCTTGAGAGAATCAACCAAAACTTATACAGCACACCTATATGCCTGGTGTAGGTGCATAACTGTGGAATTTGAATGAACCATATTCCAAGGGAGCAAAGATATCCACAAAGATGTTTTCTCCATCCTTTTAAGGGTTAGACATATTCACAAGTGAGTTAGGCAAAGGGAATAAAGACTCCTAATATGTTATGTTGGGCTCTGGTCAAGATCTCAGGATTCAGAACTATACCCTGGTCATGGTTTGTGCAGCTATGAAATCTTTTCGTTTTTTGATGTTTGTATATAGGGGCTGTGTTCAAAGTATAAGTAAAATAAGTTGTTTTGTATTTGTCAAAAGAGGGCCAGACTAGCTAGTTAGGAGTAATTTTGAAATTTATGTCCACACTAAGTTGCTATACTATATTTATGGACTGCATATAATCGGCCCTATACTTATAAAGCCAAAGGTTCTGGAAGTTTTAGCTGTTCCAATACTCTGGAAGCATAGATGAACTGTGTTGTCATCTCTGTTACTACCATCAAATACAGTCCATTGGAATATCTTATTCTGTTGTATGTAAGGAATCCCATAGGTGTTTTTTGTGTCTGCCAGATAAAAAATGCAGACATTTTCTGGACAATTGAAACACAAAAACCTATGTTATTGAGGAAAGCTCTGTAGCTTCTGTTTCCTTTTTTAAGTTTCACGAGAGATGAAACAGTTTAAACCCTGAATACCATAGAAACTTAATAGATCAGTCTTTTATAATCTTTTGAAAACAAAAACAAGAAAAAAAGTCAAGTTCAATGCGTAGAAAAATAACCTAAATGTTCGTCAAAGGGAATAAACTAAATTGATATATCACAGTGTGCTAATTGCTTGAACTAGAGGAGAAGTAAGGGAGCACTAGAAATGTGTTGGAAAACATAAATTATTGCATCCAACTATGGATGACGGAATTTACCAATTAGCAGTGACAGAAAAAAGATCCCACTGTATAAAACTAAAATCTAAAATTAAAAATAAAAAAGCGTTGATGTAGAAGCTTGCCTGTGGAACCTCTGAGCCCTTATTCCAAACAATCTCCTCCAATATATTAGAAGAAGCAGATCTTCCTTCTTCCCCACTGCGAGGACGATACCTTCTAATGCCAACCCCCTGGACAAAGCCCACTACGAACAACAATTAAAAAGAGTACCCCAACACAATGCAGAATCCCGTGAATGACGACGAAAAGGCTGGAGATAAATCTTGGATTGAGTTGTCGAATAAGGGCTGAGAATGGAAACCCACATGCAAGACTTTCCATTGTTTATATTTAGCCTTTTTTCAAATCTAAACGACGCAATCCCTCACACAATCCAAGAGTCTTGTGTACCGCATTCATGCAATCTGAGTTGACGAGCTGAGAGTTGCATGCCTAATGTGCATCTAGGTGGTTCTTGTCTACGCGGCACTGTAACTGCATGTTTTTCTTCGACGGTAAATAGACCAAATCATATTGTTTTGTTCGTGTTTGTTTTTTCAACGGTAAATAGACCAAATCATATGTTAAAAGACCTAAATAATTTGGATTTGATAGGGTTGAATAGATTCAAATTAAGGATTTTAAAATATAAACAACCATTAACAAAATTTAAGGAAAACTAGTTGTGTTAGTTGTGTTAGTTTTTCACTTAATTATAGCACAAAACTATCATCTTTTATTCTTATATATGTTTGTCTCTTGTAATCATTGTCTTCATTTTTGCATATTATGTTCATTATCCATGTCACATTTAATCCCAAGAATATACTGTTTAGTTACCTATTTCTATCCCACAAGTAAAATCTCTTCCTATGTTGATCAAATTGAATTGCACAATGGTTCCCTACACCTTCTCTCTCCAATGCTAAATAATACTCCTCTCATTCACCACAATGCAAATATATTTTTCCCCCACCACAATCTCATCCAAAATACCACCCTTTTGAAAATTATCTTGGGTCATAAGCTTGACGACACATATAGAGGAATTTTTTGCTAAATGGCTACAAATTGAAATGTATTTAAATACAAATTAATAACAACAATTAATTTGTCATATCATACATTGTAATGTTGTTGTCCATTATATTATACAAGCAAGAATTTACATGTTTGCTTCTAAATGATAAGAATCAAATAAAGCATTCAACTCCCTTATGCATTTGTCTACGCAAAATGTATTTCATGTTGTCACATGAGGTGGATTTAACTAATACCAATTAAGAAAATTAGTAATCAAAGAAATGTAGATAGCTTTGACTCACACTCATGGCATCGCATTCACTACCATTGGTAATCATATGTATTCGAGAGGTTGTCCTTGTCAAAATCATTTTCCAAAAAGTTGTCTACAAGTCTAACAATTGAAAAAATTTGACAACTAAAAAAATACATGAGACAAATATAATGGATGCTTTTGGACTTGATTATCACACTAAAAACCTATTGACAACACAGAAAAAAATACATGATAAGATTTCATCACTAAAATTTTGCCACTCTATAGTGCACTTTCTTAGTAACTATCAAGTGATTTCCTCATATAAAAATATACTATTTCTTCTATTCATTTCTATTAGTTTTGCAAATACCACATTGGAGGTGATAGATAAGAGCTAGTGGTTAATGGTTAATCTAAAACTTGCTTTTGCAAATGTTTATGATTGGTGGAAGTTGATAGAGTGCTTTGTAGATGTAGATTGAAGCATTTGAGCATTAAAATTTTTAAGAATTTGATTAGAGCATTTGAACATCAAAAAACTTGGAATTTGAGGTAATTCTCTACTCTATATCTATTATATAATTAATAGAATAATTAAAATACTAATTTTTAGAGATGTCTTATCTCTCATCTCACATTTGGACACTTTGTGCCATCCTTTTTAGGCTATAAATTATTATGAAAACAAAAGATGGATAAAAATTATATTATCAAGATTAATTATAAAGATTGTCATCACTTGAATAGTAAATGTGATATCTTTTATCTCACTTAAATGATGTGCCTACAAAATGACATTTTTAATTATAATTTGATAAGTTATTGCTGCAACTATCAAACTATTTAGGCATGTGCAATCATAGTCTAGATCTTTATGCATGGAACTCACTTCATTCACCATGTAGTTCATTACATTTTCTCTCAATATCTATTAAAATTTCTTTGAACATTTGTGATGAAGCAAAGTTCAACATCATTAGTCTTTGGATAAAGTATCCCTATTCTCTACCAAAAAAGCCCTTTATCACAAGCTAAATTAATAGAGTGTATGAAAAAATATTAATTATTTTGAGTAGGACAATGTGCACATGTTTGTATTTTTTCTATCTTGATTTAATAGGGGTCTAGAAATGCTAACAAGTTGTGAAAAAAAGGTGCATTTTTTTTATTAAAATAAGGCATATGGAGGTAAAAAAAAATTACTCAACTCTAGAAGGATCACTCTCGATGGATCATGTGTTGAAGGATCAAACTTTGTTTTGATGCATCCACTCCTTGTTATGTCTACATACACTCTAACCTATTGCTTTTTCAAAGGAAAATAATAATGCATCACATCCTAGCTATATTAATGAATGAAGAGAAAAACTTGATGGGAAATAGACTCCCTAAAGGCTCATTACATGCTCTGCACCAGTTTAATCTTGACTACTTTATTTATTACATTTTAAAGATTTGTGTTAAAGGATTTAAAAGAAAGCATGCATGATTGGTGCTATGTTGCAACATGAATTAGGCATTTCTATATTTGGAAGCTTGAGTTGTTTGTGAATTGTTTAGGCATTGTTGTCATTGATGTCAACCCCTTGTATGAAGAGAGTGTTGGAATGTTTCCAGTGTTGATAATGTCAACCCCTAGCAATGGAGTTGTTGGAAGCCTAGAGTTGTTGGTATTGATGTCTATGAAGTAATTTTGCCTTATTCTCTTTTTGAGTTTCAGCTTTTATACTTTCGGGCTTTAGATGAATTCGTGCTTAAAGCAAAGTTGTTATGAAAGGCGTGCAATGCACCATGTGGTGGTTGCACGGCTTTTTTTTATCGTCTTCCTTCCGAAAGAAAGTCGGGGCATGTGTCATCTTGGGGAGGATTTCCTTTAAGGCTATTTTCATAAAATTGAGATTCCCCACTCGCTCAACACGCCATCTCTTCACTTTGGGTAGGCTGCACTTTAAGGGGGAAATCTCTTTTGGAGTTTGTTGGAGTATGGTGGGTTTTCCTCGTTTTCAAGCTAGAACCTTCGAGTCAACACCTTCAATCTATGTGATTAGTCAACCAAGTTTTGTCAAGCGATTTTCTAGGATTTGATTGTCTTAAGATAGCAATCTTTTCTAAATATCTAAAAAGACATAAATGAGGCAATTGAGAATTAATGAGCAAAGAATATCGCAACCTAACAAGAGATCTAAGATCAGATCATGAGCTATCAAATGTTGGCATCTGGCAGTATTTACTTTTGGGACATTGGCGATGCTTCTTCATTTTTTAGCTACAAATAGGAAGAGGCGATAGAAGGAAGAGAGTTTTTTAGTTCCCCCTTTGGAAAAAAAAGTTCTTTTAGTTTTTCTTTAGTTATAAAGATATTTTCAAAAGTTAAAAGCTTGCAAAACACTGTTTCTCTTTGGCATGTTATATTGTTTTTACTCAAACTATTATTAGATTGGCATCCGACCTTTGTTTTTAAGTTCATTTGATATTTAAGTATGAACTTGTTTGGAAGAAATCTTTGAAACTGTGCATATTATGGCCTTTGTCAAGTTCCTTCTTTATGTTTTCATTCAAAATGAAACACTATGTTAAGCCTAATTCAAATTGTTTGAGTAGTTGATTTCCATGTTGTAGGCTTATATTATATAGTAATAACCTACAAAAATTGGATTATGTCTATGGTACTTCTCCAGCTTCTTTACGGGTTATTGTTTCTTCATATTATGTTGTAAAAAGAGGAAGGGTTTATGCAATTTCTGAATGTGTTTCTGTTAACTTTTGGAACTTTTATGCTTGTTCAGACCTTAATGAACACTACCTATAGGGAGATTTGAAAGACTGCACTGTGCTTATATTTAGCCTTTGTTGCTCATTCTCTTCCCAACAATGAAGGGTTGTGAAATTATATGTCTACTATAACATTCATAGAAAAAAGATTGGATTTAAAATGTTGTAAAACCTTTGGTGCATCACCATTTTCATGTTTTATGTTTACATTTCCTTCTACCCTTTTTTCCAAACTCAGAGAAGAGTTAGCTTTCTATAAAAATCTTGGAGGTATTCAGTGAGGTGCAAAAAGGTCCCCCACTCGCTGAATTTCCCATAAGGCTATCGGAGAGGTGCAAACTTTGATGATCAACAATGTCAACACAATGTTGGTGTTGCCATTGATGTCTTACTTCAGTATCATTGCAAAAGTTATTTTTAGAGAATTGTTGGATATGCTATAGTTGATGAGATGTGTTACATATGATGCAAATATGTTGTAGAGATGTTAGTAGTGTTTCTAATGCAGTTGGTTCACATGGTTTCCAAGTGCTTTTGAGAAATTTTTATTAAAAGAGAGTTTAGTGTGATAGAGTGGTGTTTAGTGTTCTACTTCGCATTTCTTCATGATTGAAGATATGCCCGCATGATTTGGATATGATGATTAGAGGTGTTGAAAGGTTTTATATCCAAAGAGAGTCTTAGGTTTTGGATTGTTCTATAATGAAATTTTTGTTTGATAGTATGATTGTCTGGTAAAACAGGGTGTCTGGGAGAAATGAGATTGCTCTACATTTCTCCACAGTGTTGTCTTGCAAATCTAAGAACATGCTTATATTGTCGGTATCTATCTTTCCCTGAAGTTTTAGGTGTTGAGGTGTTCCACAAAGTTGGTTAGTGAGTTGGATGTTTGTGCCAATGTGTCTAGTTGCATAGAATGATGGTGTCTAGTTGTGGTAGAGTTGCAAAATATTCTAATGATGTTGGAATATTCTAAGATGTTGTATGGATATTATGGAACTATGTTGTTATGTGGTTTGCAAAGTTGTTTCAGACCTAGTTAAGCATGAACTTAATTTTTAAGGGCATTAAAATATATTTGACCGACTTGGCATGTTAACGCTAATTGCGGAAGTGGTATGTTGTTTGTGGAAAATTTGCAAAGAATTTCAATGTAGATATGGGTCCTAGTTAACCCTTCGAGCAATTTTCCTTCACTTATTTCCACTATGGAGGTGTTTGGTGTCAACCTATTTTGTATTTTTCCATTTGAGGTGCATAACCGAGCTTGGAGAATGTTTTAAAGGTTGTAGATGGTATATAAGCAAGGTAATTCATTGGAAATGAGTGTGGATATGTAGAAGGTGTGTGAAAGATGTGAATTTGACAAAGTGTGGTGATCTGAGTGTGAGCTTAATGCCTATGAATCTGAAGCAGTGAGCAGAAGGGTCTACATTTGTAGTGCACCTAAAGTTATTGAAGGTAGTGAGCTAGAGGTTGCAGATGATTTAGAGTTGGTGTGGTGGATCTTCTTGTTGCTCTAAGATGGATTTATCTTTTTAACAGTTCCTTTCTTTCTTCTTTCTAATTTGGTAGTGAGCCCTTCTTTATTTTGGGTAGTGATCCCTTCGACAGTGAGCCTATTGTATTCAGCATTGCTATTACTTTATATTGTGAGCTAATCCTAACTGTGGTTTTTCCCTTCTTAGGTTTTCCACGTACATTCAATGTTCTATTGTGTAGGATGTTTTGATGCATTGTTGTTTCACTTGTTTACTTTCATGTTAAATTTGATTAAGGGTTTAAGGGTTGATAAAGATCTGAATGTTAATGAGGATTTTAATGTTTTAATGTATAACTAATTCACCCCCCCTCTCAGTTATCATGTGCATCTAAAAATTGGTATCAGAGCAAGGTTCCTTAGAAGAAGCTTAACCACTTGAGGTAGATTTGGATGGTGCACATAGAGGAGGCTCCCTTGTTTGATGGGATGAATTATGCATTTTGGAAAACCAGGATGGAAGGTTTCCTTAATTCCTTAGGATTTGGAGTTCAGAAGTCAATTGAAGATGGATATACCATGCCTACTAATGGCCTGACAATAGATGATGAGATCAAGGCATATGAGAACAATGGAAAAGCTAGGAATGCTCTTTTGAATGGTCTTGTTGATTTAGAACTTGTGAAGGTTATGGGCTACAAATCTGGTAAATAAATCTAGAAGTTGGAAAGTATCTATGAAGGAGATGATAAGGTCAAGAAAGCAAAGATGCAGAATTTGAAGACTAAATTTGAAACCCTAAGGATGTCAAAAGATGAAGATATTGCAAGCTACATGCATAGAGTGAACGAAGTTGTCAATTCCATCAATGGCATTGGTGGAAAATTGGAAGAAGATGTGGTGGTAAAGAAGGTATTATGAACTCTTCCTAAATCTTATAGTTCCAAATTTTCTACTATTGAGGAAGCTCGAGATTTAGATCTTTACTCTAGATATTAGTTGTTTGGTGCTTTAACTACTTTTGAATTGAGAGAGTTTGGTCAAAATGATTCAAGAAAGGGGACTTCTTTTAAATATAGCAAAATAAAGAAGGATTATGGATTAGATCTAGATGATCTTGATGAGAAAGAAGCAAATTTTGTTAGGAGATTGAAAAAGGGTACGATAAAATGCAAAGGTAAGTTACCTTTCAAATGTTTTAACTGTGGAAAGATAGGTCATTATGCTTCACTTGATGTCCAACCAAAGTTTCAAATGACAAATACAAGAATAACAATGGTACAAATATGTTAAGAGAAGTTATTATGTTAAAGAAGATGCTAGCATATCTGATGATGAATCTAACTACCTAGATGATGAAAATGATGAATGCTTGTTCATGGCTCTGAATGTTGGAAATAATTCTACTAACTTTAAGAGATGTATGAAGGAAATTGCTTTGAAAATAAGTCACAACATCAAAGGGGCTATAGTGATTTCTTTTCATGCTAGAGAGGAGAAAAATCATTGGATAATTGACATTAGATGATCAAATCATATGATAGGTGATAAGAGTAAGTTTGTTAAATTTGAGAAGTTTGAAGGTGGTCTTGTTAAGTTTGGTGATGATACATCTACTAAGATATGTGGAAAAGGTTCAATTAGTTTTGATGGTAAAACATAATACAAATGGTGTTCTTTATGTCAAGCATTTCTGACATAATCTTATGATTGGAGGACAAATGTGTAGCAAAGGATATAATCTTGTATCTCAAGATGGTGGTTGTGAAATCAAAAAAAGAAGATCTAGAACTATGGTTGTTGTAGGGACAAGGACATATGGGAATGTTCATTTTCTCAAAGGTGTTAATGGTAAGTGTTTTATGACTCAAATAAATGAAAGTTAGCTATGGCATAGAAGAATGTGTCACATCAATTTTGATAGTCTAGTGAGAATCAACTCTACTCAAGCTATGAGAGATCTTCCAAGAATTACAAAGCCTATTAATGTAGTTCACAAGGAAAGTCAGGTTGGAAAATAAACAAAAAAGAGGTTCAATATCAAAGAATATTCTACCATAGGATATTTGGAGTTAGTGCATACAGACCTATGTAGACCTACAAGAATAAGAAGCTTTCAAGGTGACAGGTATTTCATGTTGTTAATTGATGATTACTCTAGAATGACTTGGGTAAATTTTCTTAAAGAAAATTAGAAGCTCTAGACTTGAGTTTAAAGCATTTAAGGCTATGGTTGAGAATGAAAAGGATATGAAAATCAAGTGCTTAAGGTTTGACAGAGGTGGAGAGTTCACCTACAATGAGTAACATTTTTTTGTGAAGATCATGGAATAAAAAGGAATTTTTCAGCTCATAGAACTCCTCAATAGATGGAGTGGTGTAGATAAAGAATAGGACAGTTAAAGAAGCAGCAAGGAAAATGATGAAGGAAGCAAATCTACCGAATGTCTACTGGAGAGTAGTTATTCATACTACATATACATACTCAATAGAGTACAAGCAAGAGTAAATAGTTCAAAGACTCCCTATGAACTATGGGATGGGAGAAATCCTACTGTCAAATATTTCAAAGTATTTTGAAGAAAATTTTATATCAAGAGAGATGAAGAAATCTTGGGAAAGTTTTATATAAAGTAAGATGAAGGAATATTCCTTGGATATTCTACAAGAAGCAAGGCTTACCAGTGCTACAACAAGAGGTTGGAGAAGATAGTTGAAAGTGCAAGTGTCAAATTAGATGTTGAAAGTGCAAGTGTCAAATTAGATGAAGAAACACATAAAATCTCAACATTGATAGAAGGATATGAATCTGATGAGTCTTTTTGTAAAGAAGAAGAAAAAGGAGAAGAGAAAGAAAAAGAGAAGTAGGTTGAAGAGGAAAATACTCCGGAAAGGATTCTTAAGACTCCTAAGTATGTGCAAAAGAATCATTCTAAAGATCAAATCATTGGTGATAAGAGTAGAGGCATGTTGACAAGAAGAAAAGCTGCTATGATATAAGAATAGGTAAATTTGTGTTTACTTTCCAAAGTAGAACCTAAGAAAGTGATTGAGGCATGTAAGGATGATAATTGGACTAAAGCTATGGAAGATGAATTGATGTAGATTGAGAAGAATTGGACTTGGGAATTAGTCTCAAGACTAGCAAACAAGAATGTAATAGGAACTAAATAGGTGTTCTGGAACAAGCTAAATGAGAAAGGAGAAGTTAAAATTAAGGCTAGACTTGTGTGTAAGGGATACTCACAAGTGGAAGGAATAGATTCTGAGGATACATTTGCTCCAGTGGCAAGAATGGAGGCCATTAGGATGTTTTTGGCCTTTGCAGCACATAAGGATTTTAAGGTTTATCAGATGGATGTGAAGTCTGCATTCTTGAATGGTGATTTGGAAGAAGAGGTATACATTGAACAATCAAAAGAATTTTAGTTATCAGATAATCCTAATATGGTTTGCAAATTGAAGAAGGCATTGTATGGACTCAAGCAAGCTCCTAGACCTTGGTATGTAAGATTGGATAGGTAATTTTTGCATCAGGGATTCAATAAAGGTGCCACAAATAGCAATCTTTACTTTAAAGTTGAGAAAGATCAAATCTTGATTATGGTTGTGTATGTTGATGATATAATTTTTGGAGGAAATGAGGTAATGTGCAAGAAGTTTGCAAAAGAGATGCAAAATGAATTTGAGATGTCAATATTTAGGGAGATGAATTTCTTCCTTGGGCTACAAATCAATTAGACAGAAAAAGGAATATTCATTTCACATTCAAAATATGTCAAGGAAATGTTGAAGAAGTTTGGAATGGAAGACTCTAAATCGATATGTACTCCTATGGTTACTAGTTAAAAGTTGAGCAAGAATGATGAATCTCCTAAGACTGATCAAAGCAAGTATAGATCAATGATTGGTGGACTGTTATATCTAACTACTAATAGGCCAGATATCATGCATGTAGTTTGTCTTGTGGCCAAATTTCAAGAAGATCCTAGAGAATCACATGTGGTAGTAGTAAAGAGGTTATTCAAATATTTACAGGGCACTCCATACTATGGTCTATGGTATCCAAAGGATACTGATTTCTCTTTATGTGCCTATATAGATGCACATTGGGTGGGTTGTGTAGATGATAGAAGAAGTACAAGTGGAGGTGCTTTCTTTCTTGGAAGCATATTAGTTTCTTGGCTAAGCAAAAAGCAGCATTCAATATCTTCATCTACTATAGAGGTGGAGTAGATTGTTGCAACATCTTGCTGCACATAGGTGTTGTGGATGAAGCTAACATTGAAGGATGTTAGAATATCATATAATGAACCTATTTCTATCTTGTGTGATAATACAATTGTTGTCAATTTATCAAAGAATCCAATGATGCATTCAAGGAAAAAGCATATCTCAATCTGGCATCACTTTCTAAGAGAGAAGGTTGCAAAAAATGAGATGAAGCTGGAGTATGAGCCTACAAAGGATCAAGTTGTAGATGTTTTCACAAAGGCTCTTCCTAGAGATACATTCACTACAACAAATCCCTACAATTTGCTCCATTTTTTGCTTCCACCCACCGTTTTAATGTATTTTTTGCCAATTTTTTGAAAATGTCAGTGCTATTTATCGAGATGGCGCTATTTTTGGTGTTTATTTGTGCCGACCAGGACAAATCGGTGCTAATTTAGGCACTAATTTGCATCGAAATTAGTGCCGCCTTTAGCGCTAATATTGGCTTTCTAGTGTGGTGCCACCATTAGTGTTGCCTTTGGCTCTAAGTTTAGCTTCAAGTTTAGCACCACTTTTAGCTTCGACTTTAGCTTCAAGATTAGCATTGGTTTAGACACCCCTATGTTGAAGAGACTTATTTATATGTCTCATCAATGATGTAAAATAGGGAAATGTCAACAAGAGATGAGCATATCGAGGAGAGAATCACTTACGTCACATTAACAAGGTATATCTACAAGTGCTCGACAAAACACAACTCTTGGATATAACGAAGTAATGTCAATGAGACATTGAGATATCGGTAAGACAAATAAGATTGTCTCACCGACACTCTTCAAGTAATGATCAAAAGCATACACCGCTAGACCATCGGGAAGGTGAGAAACATATGCAGTAGAGTGGTATACATCACAACTCTACAGCAAGAAGCCTTGAGCAAGGCGGTAGTGTAGTAAATAGCTAAAGGGAAGGGAAAAACACCGCCATATCAAAATAATAATCACAAGTTTCCGCAACATGGTAGAGTTACATCGATATATAAAGAAATATTGCCGAAGGAAAATATCGATGAGACAGTGCCATATCAACAAGAGATATTAACTTGTCTCATTGACATCGACAACCAGCATCAAAGGAACATAAGATCTAATGTTGATGAGACATTGAGATATCAGTAAGACAAACAAGATTGTCTCATCGACACTCTTCAAGTAATGATCAAAAGCATACACCGCTTTATTGCCAGGAAGGTGAGCAACATATGTGGTAGAGCAGTATACACTGCAACCCTGCAACAAGAAGCCTTGAGCAAGGCGGTAGTGTGGTAAATAGCAGAAGGGAAGGGAAAAACACTATCATACCGTAATGGGTATAATAAGAGATGACAATAGTACGGTAATCATGGCATCATTACAATTTACAACACTGAATGCAGCAAATCACGTTAGTCACAATCCATTTGAATATAGCCCACCAAAATACTCTAAAACTCCAATAAACATACTCTAAAATTTTTGTTGAAATCTTATTTTCAAGCATAGCTCATTAGAATGGAGTTTTCATTTTAATAAACATACAATAAACCTTTGTTGAAACCTTATTTTCAGGCGTAGCTAGCAAAAATGGAGAAGTGTTTTAGTAAAGAATGACACATAATGGTAAGTAGATGTGTGTGATAGGAGGCATAGGATTCATTGTTGTTTATCTCATTCCTGCTCTGATCAATAAGGGTTAGAATGTTCACACTACTATTTATAATCCAGGCATTTAATTGTCATATGTTTGCATAATCTCAAACTCCTTCAAATGCTTTTGAAGTATCAATGTATCCTATATAGGGTTTAGAATGACTTCTTTTAATTTAGAAAGATAAATCAGATGCTTTTGAAGTATCAATGTATCCTATATAGGGTCAAACCTATGTGCCAAGTTTAGCTTACTTGAAACCTATCAGTACATTAGTATTCTGAATGTTTGGATCACTCATAGCAGCTTTCCCTCATTCTTCTCTATCAATCTACTTTTGTAACTAGGGCTCAGTCATGGAATGCCATTTCTATAGCACCTTGAGGTAAGTCACTTGTCGTGGTTTCATTAAGAGGTTTTGGATATGTTTATGCACTCTGAAAACTCTAGGTTTATATGGTTTTCTAAATACTTTCTTTTAAATTTGCAAACCCTAGAAATGAGTACTTCCACTATTTTCAGCTGTAGCGAAAGTAGGGAAGCCTCGATCAATAAGGAAGAAAGAGTTGTTAAGGGGTGTAGGCCATTTTCCCAAAACAAGAGAGAGGAGAGTTTGCTTAAAAAGTGTGGGGAAGGAATGCAAGGCCCTCTACAGAACAACATAAGTTATTCTCATACAGAGAAAACCTTTTAAATTTTATTGAATTCAGTTTTGATATGTTTGTTAATTTGGGTTTGGAGTTTCTTGATTTCAAACCCCAATTGATGGGTCCTTTCAAAGGTTAATTATATGAGTTAATTTCCTTATACTTGGTGTTAAGGGATTGATGGGTATTTGATGCTTTTGACAAGGTTTAATTCTTCATCTGTTAAGAATGAATGTTGAGGGATGGGCTGGCCAGTAAAGCCATAAAGAAAAAATGGAATTGAGTATATGAAGATTTCTTATATTGTTTAAAGAGTTAAATCCCATCGGAACTGCAATTGGTTTTTTGTTTTTGATAAGATAAGTAGAATTTACAGGGTGTCATGCCCTTTACACATCGAGCCTCATAGGCCAAAAAAGATCAAGGCCAAACAACAAAACACAAATGTTACCCAAGAAAGAAAAAGATAGACATAGCGGATTCACCGCAGAAACCTAGCAAAAGCACAACAACCTAGTTACCAAAAACTAGGTGTGACAGTACACTTAGGATCAACAGTAATCCTAAGACAAAAAACAATCCAAACTTGAAACCTCATCAGGAGCACAGTAATTAGGACAGAGCCAGATCTTAAACAAAGAGACCTTGAGCCACTAAACAACCCACAAACAGTGGGTCCCAAGAGACTGCTAGGAACAACCAAGCCACAACCCACCTAGAGCATCTGAAAAAACTAGACCTTCCACTCAAAATAGACCATAATGAGCCAAACCAACCACGGACCCAATAGACTATAGGAAACCTACAATACAAGAACAACTCTGAGCCCTTCTTCACACAACATCCGAACCAGGAAGCCAACTCAAACTCTGCCTCAAAAGGAGAGAGCTCCCCTCTAATGGAGAGGATCACATGAAATTTTTTCCCACTGGACCTAGAGATCTCCAACAGCCCAAAAATCCACCTCCATAGGAGTAGATCCCATGTCAAAAGGGACAATGGTAGAGAAAACTAGAAAAGGAAGCTTCCAACCAAAACCACAACACCCAAATTCACCTCGATAGAAGAAGAATCCACCTTGAGAGGATCAAGTTGTAGAAACAAGGGGGAAGCCAACACACTCGTAGAAAAATTTATCACACCACCCTTCAACAAACCTACCAAAAACCACCACAAGAAAGCTCCATCTACCACAAGGGACAACCAACAAACTAGGGGAGCCCCCACAAACCATAAACCCACAACAAGCCACAAGGGAGCCCACTCATGACAAGAAAGAAACAATCCTGGAGAGGGAAAAAGGCATCTCTAGGCCATACCACGGTTGCAAGAACTAGAGAGAGAGAGAAAGGCACCAGCTTCCTCCCCAACCAACCACCAGCACCAAAACAACTCATTCCACCGACTGGGAAATCCACTTGAAGCACAAACCCCACCACATTGAAGTAGTGCAAGGCCTTCTAAACCACCAAAGGATCAAGCACCTATGTAAAGAAGGAGCCCAGGGATGCACCTCCAAATGCCAAAGGAGAGCATTAGTCGAAGAGCAAAAAATAGGGGCCAACCACACAACACTGGCTCCATCAACCACCACAACATCAATAAAAAAAATAGGAGCCATACCCATTCCCGTCCAACACAGGTCAAAGCTCTGTTAAATCTGCTACCACTTGCCAAGCCACCACTCTCATCAAGAGCCCAAGTAATACAACAGACCCACTGAAGAACACCAGGCCGACTAGGCACCATGGCATGAAGCCAAGCCACCACCACAAACTTGAGGCAGACAAGACCCTCACAAGACAAGATAAAGACCTAGGGCCACTGGATCCCTCGCCAAGATAAAGACTCAAAGTTGGTTTTTTGTTGGGTATGTAGAGAATCTAGCATTTATGTATTTTTTGCTCTTAATTTGAGCTGGGTATGCTCTGGATCGATCAAGTGATTGTTTTCTTTCATCTTTTGGCTTAAGTAAGTGCTAAATTTTTTTCAATATATTAATGTTCATATTCTTAAAATAGGTAGAATCAACATTTGAATTTGCATGCATATGTTGGAAGCTAGATTTCCACAACTTTGTCTTCTCAATGAAAGCAAGCAACCTTGTAATCATGGTCCAGGAATATCGTTTACTTGTTGCAAAGATGAATGTCTTAGGATAGGATTATCCATTGCATTTGGGAGTTACTAAAGCTTGCGAAGGTGAAGATGGGCGAATGAAATCTGAAATTGGCATTGGAACACTTTTAGAGGTTTCTTTTAATGTTTCTCTTCCTCATTTCCATGTCAAGATATGCCAGAATTTTTTGTACCTTATCATTTGCATAAATTGATAGCTTTCATTTTTCTATGCAAGATGGTATGGATGATACAATTTGGGTTTCCCTTAAAAAACCTCCAAAAGAGGAGATAGATCCATGTAGAAGACTTGCAAATCTTGGGATGCAAGCTACCAAGCTTGAGAAAGGAGTGGTAAGCTTGCACCTAGCTTCTTTGTACATGTATGGGGTTCATGTGGTTCTGAATGTTCTTTTTTATTTTGAATTTGGTAGTGTTTTTTTAGAAATTGTTCTTTTGACAGGCTTCTTTTGAGGAGAAGCACTACCACTACTTTGATTTCCAATAGAGAACCGGTCAACTTCCCATACAGAAGGAGCTATGTTATATATTATTCTTGTAGGCTTGATTTTTGCACAACTCTTTATACTTCCCTTTCCCAGGTACTTGATATTCTTAGTTTCAAATTACATGGGAGTTTATTTTTCTATGGTGGAAGTCTTCTTTAATTTTTTCCTTTTGTACTTCCACTCAGCCAATGTCTCAAGTAAAACAATTTCATGTTGTTTGAACTTTTTAGTTGATTCATTAAATTCTACCATTCTTATTTTCTAGCCGTTTGAATTCTTGACATTGGATCTTGGAGGTTCAAATTCTAAATTGAATAGGTCTTGATGTTAAAAAATAATTATATTTTGTTTCCATGTATATTTCTATGACCACCTCAATTAATTTCAGCACATTATACCTCTACATTATGCAAGATTCTAGAATTATTAATATGAAATCGACTTGGATTACAGGAGCAATGTTTGTTGGTGTGGACATAGTTTATGTGAAGAAGAGCATCAAAATTATGATGGTGTGTTGTTTTTCTTTTGCAAAGGGTGGTGTATAATATTTGTATCTAGAAAGTTTGTTTGCTCCTTGAAAGTGATTTTTCTCACAGAGTGTTATATCTGGCTACCCTTTATTCTAGTAATTGGAATGAGGATACTAAAGTTCACTTTTTGGAGCATACACTACTTTGCTCTTAATATTTGGCTACCCTTGACATTGTTTAGTTCATATTCTTGTAATTGGACTAAAGATAATAAAGTTCACTGTTTGGAGGTATACTTATGTGCTCTTAATATGTTGCAGAAATCTACTTACATATTTAGATTAAGTTAATTTTTTATTTCATAAATATTCTTTTTAAATTAAGTCATGATTAACAACTTCAATGGATGTTCTATATAATGTGTTGACAAATATGTGGTATTTTATTCAATATATAGGGATACACCATACCCAACAAGTTGGATGTCATAGTTTATCTAATTTTCAACTAATACCTCTACCCTCAGCTTGAGAAAGACCTAGGATAGGGCTATGAGGTGGATGTCATGTGTCATGAGATCTATGAATTGCTCTATGATGAGATTGAAGCTTTTCTCACTCAACTGAAGAGTATCTTGCAAATGGTAAATGACTGTTGGTATAGCAGACTTTCAATCTCTTATACCTATGATCCATCCAATAGAAATCTATGTTTTTGGGTATGAAAAAAATTCACTCATTGCATTCCTTTTATTTTATCAACATGACACCATAGTCTTCACTTTATAGACAAGCCCTTTTTCTAGGTACCCAAAGGTGATCCTGTTGGGCCTTTATTATTAACAACACTAGGGCGATTCCTCCTTTGGTTGGAATGTTTCACTAGTCATTGGGTTTTCTTGGAAGTGACCCTTGTAGTTGGGATTAAAGTCGATACCTACAACATTGAAAATTATCCTGATATAAGAATTCCCTCCATCTTGTTGGCTTGTAACACTCTTGATGGTGGCTACATGAAATCTGAGTCTGATTCCTCTTCTACATTAGAGGGTTCATATCCTTGATCTGACTCTTCTAAATTATTATAATCAAAATCATTAGCTTCCATATTCAAAAATTCACAACCACCATCTTCAATAAATTTATCTAGATCATCAGTAATACTCTTCAAAATTGGCTGCTAGTTCAAGTTCTTTCTGCTTTCATAATAATTTATATCCATGGAGTTCAGCCATTCCTTGATGCCATCAAGTGAAGATTGAGGAATGGTGTCAATGCGGAGTACATCCAACTTGAAGTCTTTGAAAATAATAGCCATATAAAATTCCTTTTTCCCAAGTCCTACTCTCTCAAGGTTAACAATCTCAATCCCACTAATAGTGATTACTAAGAAAGGTAATTCCATCAACTCTACCAAATAGTTTGTTGTAGGAACAATAAAAGCATACGCTTTGAAAGGAACTCCATGAAAACCAAGCTCTCTAAATGGTATATCAAACTCTAGTTCAAAATATTTTAGATGAGGCTGCTCCCATAGCTCTCTTACTCGCTTGAAAAATCCTTGAAACTCTGTATTAATTTTATTTTTCCTGTCCCTCTCTTGTTGTTCTTCCTCAATTTCATCAGCATCATACATTGACCTTCTTTCCCCTCCTAAATTTTGTACCACATCCATTACCCCCACATAAAATTGGACATCCTTGGTCTTCTTGGTTCCCACATCGTGATATGGTTATGCAAATGAAGCAAAGTAATCATCTCCTTCTCCACTGGCTCGAAGAATGCATGCTTAATGTTTTGATACATGATATCATCTCTCTCTTCTACTCTCATGGTTGAATATTGAAATTCATTATGGCAGGCCTCTAGAGTTCCAGTCATCTTTCTTCCTCTTCCACCAAATGTTGGCCTAATCCACAAGTCTGCCAACCTAATTGGCTTTGCTTTTGAAAGTTGAAGTTTCTCCTAACTCACCAGTATTAGCTGTAACTTTTTTGAAATTCTATTATGGTATGTTCACTTTGATATGATGTAATATGATTATGGTTTCATCTCATATGTTGTAATATTAGATATATAACAGAAAAATAAATTATTGCATGAAATAAATAATAACTTTTCATTTTAAATGTTTGTTTTTGTAGAACACGGGTCTTCTAGAAGATCAAGATGATCCTCAACATGATATAGATCCACAAAATATTAGTTATGCTAGTACATATCATATGGCAGAGGATGATGATGATGTAGATACATAAGACACCGAGGTTGATGACAATGATGACGATGATGACGACGATGACGATGATGATGATGAGACAGTTGGTGATAGTAACCAGTGACATTCATGATCATATAGACTACATCATGGATCATTGCTAATATATCATTATGACAAATCTTTTCATGGTTACTACCATATGTATCATTTTCATGGCCTATAGTACTACATTATTGAGTTGTATCATATTAACATGTATCATTTTCACTATATCATTTGGACATGTATCATCTTGACTTGTATCAGTTTGAGTTACATAATTTATCAATTTTATTTATATCATTTGTACATGTATCATTTTCACTTATGTTGACTATTGGACATGTATCATTTTGACATGTTTTTGATGTACTGGCATATTTGACTTTCACTTATTTTAGTTATATATGATGATGATCTTATCAGTATTGACTTGTCAATTTATATATATTAAAAGTGGTCAATGATTTTTGGATGGATATTTATTAAGTATGATGATTTTAATTTACTACTCAAGATGGATGTTGTCAAATTCAATTAAATTATAGATATTTGACTCACTTGTTTTTATTATAGATGATGATCATGTTATAATAATTATATTGTTATTTAATCATATGAGTTAAATAATTAAATTACTTACTGTATAATCATATGAGTTATTTAAGAGGCACAATATATTTAACTAATTAAATTGAAATAAAACATATTAAATTAATAAATGGAAGCAAAACAAGAAGCATTTTTAGAAGAAAAAAGGAAGCAACAATGGAAGTCAAACTAGAAGCAATCTTGGAAGCAAAATTGGAAGCAAAACTGGAAGCAAAACTGGAAGAAAAATTGGAAGCAAATCTAGAAGCAAAATTGGAAGCAAAACTGGAAGCAAAACTGGAAGCAAAACCAGAAGCAAAACTGGAAGCAAACCTAGAAGCAAAACTAGAAGCAAAACTAGAAGCAATTTACTAGAAGCAAAAATAGGAGTAGACATGGAAGCAAAACCAAAAGCCAAATTGGGCGCAAATTTTGGCGCAATTTCTGACATTACTTTTCGGTGCTATTTTAGGCACTAACGGAGGTGCTATGATTTTTCGGTGCTAAAGTTGGTGCTAAATCCGAAAGCAAAGTTGGCGCAAAATCTGAAGTCGAACTAACCATGCATGTTTGCGCTGAGTTTAGCGCTAGCCAAATTGTTCAATTCATGTATCAAAATACACTAAAATCTGGCATAAAAGTTGGTGCTAATTGCCTGTTGTGCTTTTTTGATTTGAGTATCTCCAACAGAAGTTAGGGGTTATTACCTCTCCTTTCAACTAGATGCATAAGATTGTGCATTAGTTTTGTGGATCAATTCAAGATTTATTCCTTTTTTTTCTAGATTGATAAAAGCTACCTCTCAGGGGGAGTAGGTAGTAGTATGGTTGGTTGGTGAAGTTAGATGAAGCATATTTTGTGTCCCTTAGGGGGAGTGTGTAGAAAATTGAGTGCAGTGTAGTTGCTTGTGGGTATTGCTAGTGGTGTCAAAGTAGTGTATGCAAATGTCAAAAAGAAAAATCTTATGCAAATGATGTGTGAAAGGTGCAGGTATTGTCCTTTGAATGTTGTCAAAGGGGGAGATCAAAAGAGTTCAATACAAGAAAGATAGTTGGATGAGTCTATGGACCTTTGCCATTAATGTCAAAGGGGGAGTGAGTAGGTTGAAAACCCATAGTGCAAAAGAGAATATGGTCTGAAGACCATAGGGGGAGAGAGTTCTCAAGACAAAGAGAATGAGAATATGAAGAGTGAGAGATGCACTAGTTAGGGGGAATACTGTTTGTTGCAGAGTTGTTGTTGGTTGCTTTTGTTGATGATTTTTCAGAATTGGTGTTGCCATCAATGACAAGGGGGAGATTATTGGAAGCTTGAGTTGTTTTTGAATTGTTAGGGTGTCGTCATTGATGTCAACCCATTATATGAAGAGAGTGTTTGAATGTTGCTAGTGTTGATAATGTCAACCCCTAGCATTGGAATTGTTGGAAGCCTAGAGTTGTTGGTATTGATGTCAACACAATGTCGGTGTTGTCATTGATGTCTTACTTCAATATCATTGCAAAAATTGTGTTTGGAGAGATTGTTGTATGTGCTATAGTTTATGGGAAGTGTTGTTGATGTTGTAGATGTTTTGCAAAGATGTTAGTAGTGTTTTTTATGCAGTTGGTTCACTTGGTGTCCAAGTGCTTTTCAGAAAATTTGAATAAAAGAGAGTTTAGTGTGATAGAGTAGTGTTTAGCATTCTACTCTACATTTATTCAAGATTGAAGATATGCCTATGTGTTTTGGATATGATGATTAGATGTGTTTAGAGGTTCTATATCTAGAATTTCAGGTTCTAGATTATTTTGCAGTGAAAGTTGTGTTTAATAGTATGATTGTTTGGTGAAACAGGGTGTCTAGGAGAAATGGGATTGCTCTGCATTTCTCCATAGTGAAGGTTATTGTCTTATAGATCTAGGGAAGTTCTTATATTGTCTATATATACCTTTCCCTAAAGCTTTAGGTGCTGAGGTGTTCCACAAAGTTGGTTAGTGAGTTGGATGTTTGTGCTAGTGTGTCTGATTGCATAGAATGATGGTGTTCTTAGTTTCAGGTGGTTGTGGAAAAGTTTTAGAATATTCTAATGATGTTGAAATATTCTAATATGTTTGATGGATATTGTGGAGTGTTGTTATGTGATTCATAATTTTTTTTTGGACATGGTTAAGCATGAACTTAATTGTTAAGGGCATTAATACATGTTTGGCCAACCTAGCATGTTAGTGCTAATTGCGGAAGTGGTGTGTTGTTTGTGGAAGCTTTGCAAAAAATGTTAGTGTAGATATGTGTCCTAGTTAACCCTTAGAGTGGTCATCCTTCACTTCTTTCCACTACTTCTAGGTGTTTGGTGCTGACCTATTTTGTATTTTGCATGTTTGATGTGCATAGTCAACCTTGGAGAATGTTTTCAAGGTTGTGGATGTTATATAAGAAAGGTAATTCATTGGAGATGAGTGTGGATCTATAGAATGTGTGAGAAATATGTGAATTTGATTAAGTGTGGTGATTTGAGTGCAAGCTTAATGCCTATGACTTTGAAGCTGTGAGCAGAAGGGTCTACATTTATAGTGTACCTAAAGTTACTAAATGCGGTGAGTTAGAGGTTGCAAATGGTTCAGAGTTGTTGTGGTGGATCTTCCTGTTGCTCTAAGATGGATTTATCTTTGTAACAATTCCTTTCTTTCTTCTTTCTAATTTGGCAATGAGCCATTGGCAATGGGCCTTTCTTTCTTTTAGGCCCGAGCCCTTCAATAGTGAGCCTATTGTATTCAGTGTTGCTATTACTTTATATTGTGAGCTAATCCTCATTGTGGTTTTCCCTTCTTGGGTTTTCCACATAAATATAGTGTTCTATTTGTAATGATGGAAATAGGGTGCCCCACCTTTTTGGAGATGGAGCACAAGGGGATACGGGATTCTTCTAATTCACACTTATTACATTCAAGGAAACCCTAGAGATCTCAATCTAGTGATGTAAAGGGGAAAAAAATCTTGCAATAGGGTGTCCTAGGGTATGATTAGAGACTAAAGAGGGGTTCACCACCAAGCTAGGGCTTGGAAAGACATGTAATATGCAAAAACTAATGATGTAACCAAATGATATGCAAAGCTTCACTAAATGACCTAGAAATGAATATAAATCAAAACAACAAATTGGAAAGTATAGAGGTGCACCTGGAAACCTGTAGCAACTTGAATCAAGACTTGAAATGCTAAAAATGTTGAATTTAATGAAAATTGGGACTCATATGCTATGCTAGGAAATTTAGTCCTAGAATAGGGTTTCTAGGCATGAACAAAAATCTAGCAGAGACAAGTCTAGAACACCTTAAAATTGGAAAATCCACTATACTAGGACTCATATGCCAAAAGTGGTGTATTAGTCTTGTTTGGAATTTTCAAAAATTCAAAGTGTGAATTTTATCTTCAACCTCTACTCTGTCTTCTCAACTTGATTTCTAGATCTGAATTGCTAAATTTGACTCTGCATATGCTTTTTAATGATCTCCTAAACAAGGTGACAACTTGGACAACTTTTCAATCTTGACAACTTCTTTCCAATTTTGCTCCTCAATGTGTCTTCAACCTAGGTCTGCAAATAACACACTAAAGAGAGGGAAAATGTTGATTTGTTAGTAGAAAGGGTTTTTCCTTGGTCAAACCCTATTTTGGTAATCAAACCTTGTAATGAAATCAAATGGAAAGGAGGAATGATGAATGAATAAAATGATATGTTGCAACTCACCAAACCCTAGGAATAAAGTGTTGCAAACATGTATGAGATGGCTCCAATGGATGTAGATCTTGACTCTTGCTTGAATGTTGTATATCTTGACTTGAAAGCTTGCTTGAATCATGAAACCCTACATCACAAATGTTAGCTCAAAAACAAACATGATGCATGATGCCTTTGACATGATGCTTGATACTTGAATAATGATCCAAAATGCTTGATAATTAACTCTTGAATGCTCTTGTAAACTCTAATTTTCTATAATGAATGAATAATCAAGGTGTTAGGTCACTTGTAAACTTACTAGGTGAAAAATGAGTGAAATAACCTTGTATTTATACTTGTTTATGCCAAATTTCTTGAAATTACAACACTACAAGCTGACATCAGATCTAGGAGAATAAAATCCTACCAAGAATTTGAATTTAAATTAGGTTTAAGCCACACAAGACTTATATGCCAGTTGTGGTGTATGAGTCCCATTAGGCTAAGCTTTTGGACACATTTTTCAAGAAATGCTTAGATTGATGTGAAATCCAAATCGGGGCCCTGAAACTTAGGTGGGACCCATATGCCCAAGGTGGTGTATGAGTCCCAAATCACTAAATCCAGGCCATACAATCCAAAAGCACATGAATTATGATTAGATGTTGGTGAATGTCGGGATTATCCTTGGAAAGATGCATTAATTAAGGCTTGTGGATGCAAAATAAGGCTAGTTAAAGCATAAAGAAGCCCAATTCATTAATGAAGCCCTAGATTAGTGTGAAAGTGTAAAGGTACACTTTACAACACCCTAAATAAGGCATAATTAAGTTCATTTAGGTTACAAGGGCCCAAGACCTAATGTGAATGTGTTTTAAAAACATTACAACACCAAATCAAGGCAACATTAAGCTTAATTTAACAAGGGGAGCCCAAATGAATGTGAAAATGTAAAGGGATACATCTTTTGTCAATACATTTAGCCCCCACTTTAGTGAGGAGGAACTTGCTTCAAACTCACACTAAAGTAGACCAACTTGAATCAAGAGAGGTCCAAGTGTACCAATGCTAGTAGGATAGGATGACAACGATCAAGAGGGGTGATCAAGATCCCATGGAAGACCAACATAGGCACAAAATAACACATACATAAATGATATAAGGAGCAATGACAAGGCACAAGCATGCACTACCAAATACATAAAGAGAGAAAACAAAAACAAAAGCAAAGGAAGGGTGGATCAAGCTTTGACCATTTATCTAACACGATGTGGATCAGATCTCAACTCTTTATCTAAAAATACACACTCACTCTGAGGCAATGGAATTTGAGGTTGTCCGCTTGGTGAGTATCCAAAAGGTGAGACACATATACATGTGGCCGATATGTGCTCACATAAACAAGCAAGTGGATATGGGAAAGTCAAGCCTAAGTTTTACTCCCATTTGTACAACCAAACCAAAGCTATACCTCTTGATAACCTTGATAAGGTGCCACACAACAATGAACTTTGAGCTTCATGAGGCAAGCAAAGTTTTGTATGCTTAAAACTCATGAAAACACAAGATGGCTCCACATGCAAGCAAAGTGTATTATGCAAGGTGGCCATATAACAAAAGGTGTAAAAAGAGTGTAAGGTATGTTCAAAGGAGTTTGCTTAGTTCATGTAAGGTATTAACTTAGGGAACATCATGCCTAATGTCTCCAAGAGAGGACCAATCAAAGAATGGAAGATTCACAACTTAGGGGATGTAGTGTGTCACATCAAGCCACTAAGAGGAATATAATATGCTAAGAGAGATCATGCTCTAGAAGGACATCGCATCTAATGTCACCACAAATTGAAAGAAACATCACATGAAGTAAGAAGACTACACAATGAAACATGATTTGAAAAAAGAATAATGCCATTGTATGCCCCCACTTTAAAGAAATTTCTAAACACCATGTTGTGAGCAATTACTTTAAAGTAGCAAATGATAAATGATAACAATAAAGAGGACATAAGAGCTTACTTGGAAAGCCCTATGCCAAGTCATATGTTTCCAAATGAAGCTACATCATGAAAAAGGGGTTGCCCCCAAAATGAAATCCCAAAATCACATAAGGGATCCATGGATTTGGGGTCAATATGTCTTTGATACAATGTTTTTTTAGAGCTTAGAACTGTCATCATTCCCCAAATACTCATGGAATATGAAGAATGATACAAAGAGAGAAAAAATAAGGAAATGCCTTTCGGGTCAACATGGAAGAGACATGAGTGTCTCAACACTTTGCATCATCCCCAAAAGGAATACACAAGACAAATGTAAAAGATAAAGGAAAAGCTTTTGGGTCAACATGGAAGAGACATGAATGTCTTGATGCCTTGCATCATCCCCAAAAGGAAAATACAAGCAAAGAAAATGGATAAAAATTTTACGACATAGAAAAGAATGTAGGTACAAATAGAGGAATGTCACAAAGAGAGGGAGACATCAAACAAAATAGTACGGGGGATCACATGCAATCACATAAAGACACATGGAAAAGAAACAATGCAAAAGACTAGTAAGGCACATGCGAGTCAACCTCTTAGTAGGTCGTCTGCATCCCAATTGTGTTCATCATATATAGAAGGCAGAAAACTAGCCAAAGGGACAATAGCAAGTGTTGAACTAGCATCATCACTAAGTTCAACACTCTTCCTACGAGAATTATCGTTTAAGCTCATAGAAGAGGAAAACAATGTATTCAATTCATTATGCACTTCTTCATCAATCTTATCAACCTCATCATTATCATCCAAGTTAATCACAATGGGAGGTGAAATGATAATGTACAAAGAAGGATTTAGCTCTTGTTGTGGTTGCGGTATAAGATCTTTTTGTTGCAACGAGGGAGACTCATTGTGCATTGCTTTAGTCAAGTTTGGATGTTGATTTTCTTTGTTGTTTTCTTCATTTAACTTTCGAGCAAGAGCACAATGTCTATTCCTACGCTCTCTAGAATTTTGGTTTCTTTTGATACGATTGTCAAGTTGAATTTGTGTAGGAGCGGTTTTATCAACCATAGGTTTCTTTTCTTCCCCAAGGGGAGGAACAAAAGGAACCATTGGAGGTTTTTCAACCACTTTCTCTTTAGCTTTGTATACTTGTTTTATTTTAGGAGGCATGATGGGATTATTTTCATTACCTCTTGGTATTTTATAGGAGATAGGTAGAGGATCCGTCTTAGGTTGGTCTTGGTTATTTGGAATATCTTTCGGTTCAATCATGGTTTCATCAAGGATGGTAGGCTCAATCATAGGTTGAGGCATGTTTGTAAGGGATAGTTTTGCTATGCATTTTTCCTTAAAATTTTGGTAGGATTTGAAAAAGAAGTCTTCTTGAGGTTTAATAGGTTCCATAGGTTCGAGCCAAAAGAAATCTAATAAAAATTTCCCTCGGGAAGACAAAGGGTTAAAGCCACTATGGTGTAAAATGGAAATTTCATTGCCAAAGGGAAACTTTAAACATTTATGCATGACCAATGGGACAAATTCCATGGAGCGTAGCCATGGATGACCTAGAGCCTTCACACAGAATTGGCTCGGCATCAAGATGGTGGAGAATGAGACATCTAATGTTTTTGGTCCTATTTGTAAAGGAAGGGTGATTGATCCCGCTGTAGGGAAAGTGAAACCATTATGTGTTTTTACCCATGCTTTTAGTTTATCATAGATTTCTTGATAGAGTTCATGCACAAGTAATAATTCCTCATTGATCACATTCTCTCCACAGACGGATCAATTAATATCCCATTAGTGAGCTTATCATTGATTCAGCCAGCTATGTAAAGAGGGCCATTAGGTGCATTTCAAATTATATATTTAGATGAGAAAGCTATGTTAAGAGGATTTGTAGTTCAACCCTTATGAGTTTGAGTTTTGATCAAAACAATGAAACCTTTTTCAATATTATCCATAGGACATTGTTGAGTTGTATCCATGTTCTCATCATTTGTGTTAACATTCAGCACAACATTCTTTGTATTTTCACTAGCTTTAAAAAATGAAATATTATGATTTGGCATAGGGTTGGTAAAGATTTGCAAGTTTTGGTTGGGAGGGGAAACATACTTATTTCCTTGATTATTAACACTGCCAATTGAAAGTCGACCAGAATCAATTGCTTACAATGTTTAGTATCATGTCCATTTTGTCAATGATAATGGTAGTAAGCATTCAATCTAAAATTTGGAGGTAAAGGATTATTAGGATCAAAAGTTTTAATAGGAGGAAAGGTGATCATTTTATGTTCTAGAATTGTGACATTGTGTTATGGAGGGTATCAGGTAAGGGAGTGAATTGCCTAGCTGGATCCCCAAATGAGAAAGGAGTTGTCTTCCTTATAGTAGCCACTTGGGCATCAACATGTTGAGTTGTTTGTTGAGGGAGATTGAGTTGAAGGAAGCCTTTTTTATATTTCCTAAAAGGTTCAAGGTAGTTGTTTTAGTTTTCAGACTCAGACTTCTCAGGTTGATTAGAGATGGGTTTTGTGTCACAACTACTAATCGAGTTTTGATAATCATGGAGGGTAGTACATAAGTGTATGAAGGAAGGAAATTTCATCATGGTAAGCTTATCTTGTATCTTGTTTTGTAGGTTCTCAATGAACATCCATTGAAGGTGAGGATCGAGGATCTTTACGTCGATTTGGGAATAAAGTGCTTGGTAGCGTGAAATGAAGCCATTAACTTTTTCATCATCTTTTTGTTTACATCTCATCAAATCGGCTAAGGTCATTTTAGGAGTCATATGCACTTGAAAATGGTTTATATAGGCCTCAACAAGTTCATTGAATGAGAAAATTGAGTTGTTCAATAACAAGGAAAACCATTCTAAGGCAGTATCCTCCAGAGATCTAGGGAAAAGCTTAGTCAAGAGCTTATCCTCAAGGAAAAAATCACTACACAATGTGGTGTAAGTGGAAACATGGTTAGAAGGATTTCCTTTCCCCCCATATTTATCGAATCTAGGAATCTCTAGAGCTTGTGGTATCGGTGTTCTCAATATATCCAACAATAAGGTATTGCTTTTGACATAATATGTAGGTTGGCCATTTTGATTTTGATTTATGGTGGAAATTATTTTTGAAGGGATGAAACATTTTGCAAAATGTGATTTATGAGGGTGTCATTGTTTGCATTTTGAGACGAAGGTGAATATGGTGGAGGTGTATATGTGTTTGAGGGACAAGTGAGTGGAATGCTTATGGGAGGTAAAGTGGTAGGAGATATGACGTGTGATGCCACAAAGGTACTAGGAATACTAGCAAAAATACCAAAGGTAGGAATGAAATTACTAGTAAGTTGCATTGTTGTTGTAACTTGAGGGTTGGTATAGGTAGGAATAGAGGAAATGGTTGTGAGAGGAGGAATTTGGATTCTTCCTTGGTTTTGGACATTGCTTGAAGGTTGAGCAGTGCTAGTAAGTTTACCAAAAACTTGATCTAGTTTACACACAAGTTCAACTCCTTTAGTTTCAATCATGCAGTGTATGTTATCTATAGTAGGGATAACAGTGGTTGAAATGTTTTCAATACTTGATTTTGTAGGTTTTCTAAGTCTTTGTGGATTTGGATTATGTTTTCTTGTGCAATACTGGCAACCATTGTCCCAAATTTTGTTAGAAGGTAAAGAGTTGGGAAGGGTATGGTCGATACCTAGTGAACTAGTGTCAACACTAGTAGTGAAAGAGCTAGATAACCCAAGATCCACGATGATTGTGCTATCGCGGGATGACATGAGTCTCAAACTTCACCTCACTATAGTATTAGCAATAGGACACC